>PVKU01005658.1:0-118806 GCA_004027475.1 Anoura caudifer | reverse complement strand
TCTCATTGTTAACCCATTCATTGTTTAGTAACATATTATTTAGCCTCCATGTCTTTGTGTGTTTTCAGTTTTTTTGTTCTTGTGATTGATTTTTAGTTTTACCCATTAAGAACAGAGAAGGTGCTTGATATATTTTCAGTCCTCTTAAATTTATTGAGATTTGTTTTGTGTCCTAACATGTGGTCTATCCTAGAAAATATTCCAAGTGCACTGAAAAGATTGTATATTACCCTGCTTTGGGGTGAAGTGCTCTAAAAATATCAGTTAAATCTGTCTGATCTTGTGTGTTATTTAGGCAGCCATTTCCTTGTTGATTTTCTGCTAGAAGATCTATCCATAGATGTCAATGGGGTATTAAAGTCCCCTATTATGGCTGTATTATTGTTGATCTCTCCCTTTATGTCCATCAAGATTTGCTCTACTTATTTAGGTTCTCCTATGTTGGGTGAATAAATGTTTACAAGGGTTATATTCTCTTGTTGGGCTGCTCCCTTTATCATTATGTAGTATTCTTCTTTGTCTCTTACTATAACCTTTGTTTTAAAGTCTATTTTGTCAGATATAAGTACTCTTACCCCAGCTTTTTTTCCTTTCCATTTGCATGAAATATCTTTTTCCATCCCTTTACTTTTAGTCTGTGCATATATTTTGCTCTGAGGTGAGTCTCTTGTAGACAGCATATATATGTGTCTTATTTTCTTATCTATTCAGCTACCCTTTGTCTTTTGACAGAAGCATTTAAGCCATTTACATTTAAAGGGACTATTGATAGGTCTGTATTTATTGCCATTTTACTCTTTTAACTATGTTCCTCTTTTTATTTTTTTCTTCTTTTTCTTCTTATAGAGGTCCTTTAACATTTCTTGTAATACTGGTTTAGTAATAACAAACTCCTTTAGCCTCATCTTGTCTGGGGAGCTCTTTATTTCCCCTTCAGTTTTAAATTATAGCCTTACTGGGTAAAGTAGTTTTGGTTGTAGGTCTGGTTGTACACCCTTGCTTTACATCACTTTGAATATTTCATGCCAATCCCTTCTCGCTTGAAATGCTTCTGTTGAGAAATCAACTGTCAGACTTATGAGAGCTCCCTTGTAGGTACCTAATTGTCTTTCTCTTGCTGCTTTTAAGATTCTTTCATTGTCTTTAACCTTAGTCATTTTATTTACAGTGCTTCTTTGTGTAGGCCTCTTTGGGTTCATCTTGCTTGGAACTCTCTGCATTTTCTAGACTCATGTGTCTCTTTCTTTCACCAAGTTGGGAAGTTTTCAGTCATTATTTTTTCAGATAGATTCTTGATCCCATGCCCTCTCTCATCTCTTTCTGGTACCTCTATGACGCAAATCTTGTTACACTTTATGTTGTCCTAAAGGTCTCTTGAACTCATTTTTTAAAGATTTTATTTATTTACTTTTAGAGAGAGGGGAAGGGAAGGAGAAAGAGAGGGAGAGAAACATCAATGTGTGGTTGCCTCTCACACATTCCCTATTAGGGACCTGGCCTACAACCCAGGCATGTGCCCTGACTAGGAATTGAACCAGTGACCCTTTGGTTTGCAGGCTAGCACTCATTCCACTGAGCCACACCAACCAGGCCTTAACCAGGCCTTGAACTCTGTATCTGATAAATTGCTTGTCTCTATTTCATTTAGCTCTTTTTCTGGAAATTTCTCCTGTTCTTTCATTTGGGGTATGTTTCTTTGTCTCCCCATTTTGGCTGCCTCTTTGTGTTTATTTCTATGTATTAGGTAGATCTGCTATGACTCCCTGTCTTGGTAGGGTGGCCTGTGAGACCCAGTGGTGTAGTCTTCCCTCATCACTTGAACTGGGTGAGTTATGTGGCCTCTCCTGTTGTAATTGAGTCTTGATTGCTATTGGCCCATTCAAGCATGGGGTCAGCCCTCAGGCTGGCTGACGGAGAATCAACCCTGACCACAGTATATGAGCAGCTGTGCAGGTACTGACCACACAAACCAGAATTCGCTTCACAGAGTCTAGTGCCTGCCAAGATCTCCCTTTGGATATGCCTCTTGTGCCACTAATTGGATCCTGTTCTGATGCTGTCTGAAGCCGGCATCTGGGTGTGTTCATTCTGGGGTCTCTTGGGAGGTACTCTGGTACAGACCGATGTCAGACACCACCTACTACTGGCCCTATACAATCTGTAGCTACAAAGCAATCCACAGTTTGTGGCTGCCTCTGCTGGGACTGAGTGTGTGAGGGAAGGACCATGCTGCCAGCTTTTAACAGTACCATGTTGGGGGCATGTTAGCAAATGTCCCAAGGCACCCCCAAATCTGCCTCTGCCTTCCTTCACCTGCTGGCTGTCTGTTAAGCTCAGTCACCAAAAGACCCTCCGGCAGTATTTGAGTTGTGTGACGTAGGTTTTCAGTGAGTTAACAGGTAGGGGTGAGTGGTGTTCACCCAACTGATACAGGTTAAAACTCAGAGCCAGTGCTGGGTCTGAGGCCACTCAGCAAATCTCCCAGAGTATGTAACAAGTCTAGTTGTGACCCACTGGGTGCTCACACACCTTTGTGGTGGGGCAGAGTCTCAGTTGTCAGGGTGAGGGCAGCAGAGTTTATCAGGCCCAAACAGACTAAGATTTGGCTGTTTGAAGGGAGGTCATGTGAGGGAAAAATATCCCCCATCCCAGACACAACTCAGTCTGTCCCAGATTCTGCCCACAGTTTTATCTCAGCAGGGCAGGGCCACCAGGAGTTGGAAGGATTGGGCTAGTGGATCTCCCCTGAAAGGGAGCCTTGGGGGAAGATGGGGAGAAAGTCTTCCACCCCAGAGTCACACAGCTTAGTCTGTCTGCGATTCTGCCCCGTCCTCAGCAGGGCAGAGCCACCAGAGGTCAGAAGGGCAAGGCCACCGAGAGCCCAGAGAATGAGACTAGTGGATCTCCTGTGAGGGGGAGGCACCAGTAAGGTTCTTGGAAAAGTAGCCCCCACTCCAAAGCCACAGAACTCAGTCCGTGACACCCCCTGAGTCTGCCCAGACCCTCTATACTGCAGCGCAGGCAGCTCACTCTTCAGCAGGGTGCAAGCTCCCCAGGGTGGGGCTGTTGCATTCCCCCAGGCTGATGCAGGATGGAAGGGTGTGCTCTACCCAAGAAACATGGTATCTGCAGTGAACCTGTTTTCTGTTTTAACAAGTTAAAACAGTTGGTCAAGAAATATATTAAGGCTACTTCTCTTTTGCCTTTTTAAAAAAACATTTGGCTGAACTAGTAGAATATGTAGGCACCAAAATAGAACACCAAATATTTACTCATAATCTTAAACATTGATTTGATACCAGATAAAATCATAATGGTGTCCCATCCCAATAAGAGGGTGAAATTTTTTAGACTTTAACATAAGAGGGGAGGGTTTTAAGCGTGTTACTCATAAAGTCATTTTCAGAACAGGTAGTTGTGTTATTCCATCAGTGTCTGCCAGCTGGAATTTCTAATTCTACAATGGATTTCTATTCTTTGTTCTCCCAAGTAGGGAGGCACTCTTCACTCTCAAGAATTTTCTGGCAATACAATTCTAAGAGGCATCTTATACCTTCGATTTATCTAAATTTTGACAAAGAGCCAAGAAATGAAGTTACCCCCTCCCTGTCTTTAAATCACTCTGCCACCAAAACAATTTGTGACTCTTAAAAAACATTTTTGAAAACTCACTTTGGATAATCAATACAGTGTTCTTTATCAGAAAGGACTGCAAAATAGAGCACTGCTGAGCGTTAATCTTGCCCCCAAATCCTTTCCACTAGGCACTGTAGACTGTGTAATTAAATTGAAATTGAAAATTGAGTCCCCCCCTCCCCCATCCTCATTAGCCAAGCTACGAGTTGCACACCAGTGTGAGAAATCAGGCTGGAGTGGAGAGTGGAGAGCGGAGAGTGAGCTGGCCAATCTCCAGCGTGCATTTTTAGCCCACAGCTATTTTACCACACCTGAGCTCTGAGAACAAACAACTGTTTTGAGTTCTCTGGAGGGAAGGTTGGATTCTTTTCCTGTGTAATTCACTGGGGAAATAAGTATGCTTTTTAAAAGTAACTTGTTAAAGCAGCTTGTTTATGAGAAGAGGACCAAATTGAGCAGAGAACCTCTTGGCAGCCTATGTCCCAGAACGGGATGAACGCATGACCCATTTTTTTCAGCTGTCTCTTTGGCAATTCAGTCCTGCCACAATTTCCTATCTGAAAAACATTCCTTGTGGAGATGAACTCTCCTATAGGTTTTCTGAATAATTTTCACTATGGTAGATTAAAGATAATAGCTTAAAATAGTACCAAAAATACCTTCCAAACCAAATTAGAAAATGGGAAAACTGACTGTAAAAACCTTTCAACTTCAATTTTGCAAATTGCCTTCTTATGCAGTAGACAATTGAAATCTGTAGGAAAGTAATACCTTCTGCTTGTGCCTTTTTGTATAGTAGATCATTGAAAGCCATGGTGAGTTAGTACAGCTAGGTGACAAAGAGGGACACTGCTTGGGGTTCCGCTGCTTGTGGAGAAGATGCGCGTGTTACAAGGGACATGGACAGTTCAGACGCTGAACTGGCAAAAGCTTCCCCTCACCGATTGCTCAGGTCAGAGCGAGGTATCAGCCTGGGTGCTGTTACAGTGATGCACTTGTTTCCTGGGGCTGCAGTAACGAACTGTCACAAACTCGGTGCTTTCAAACAACACTGACGTATTATTCTCTCACAGTTCTGAAGGCTAGAAATTCAAAATCAAAGTGTCCGCAGCACTACGCTCTCTCTGAATCCTACAGGGGAAGATCCTCTTTTGCCTCCCATCTGCTGATGATAGCTGGCAAATGTTGGTTTGTGGCTGCATCACTTCTATCTCTGCCCCATCATCACATGGCTGTCTGCCCTGTATGTCCTCTCTGTCCTCCCTCTTGTTATAGGGACACCAGCCATGTTGACTTGGGGCCAACCCTAATGATGTCATCTTCGTTTGATTACATCTGCAATGATTCCTGTCTCCAGACAGGGCCACATTTACAGGTAGCAGGAGTACAGACTTCACCATATCTGTTTGGTGAGACAGTTTAACCTGTGACAAGCTAGAAACCTGAGTCATCTCCACTCCGTCTCTCCCTCTGACCACTGACAATGCTTTAATTAAGTTTATTGAGGTGTCATTAGTTAGTAACATTATATAATTTTCAAGTGTACAGTTCTACAGTACATCATCTATATATTGCATTGGGTGCTCACTGCCCAAAGTCTAGTCTCCCTCCATTACCGGCTGGTCTAGTGGTTAGGATTCCCTGCTGTCCCCAAGCATTTCCGATGCCATCACTTGGAGCCCTCTCCAATCCAGCGCCTCCTCTATGCCCAACCCATAGCCCCTGCTTCCCCCAGACCCTCATTTTGCTTATTTGGTGGCTTCTCACAGCTCTCCTGCTATAGTCTCACCATTCTTTCATTTATCCTTCTTCTGTTCCACTTCGCTTTCCAAAATGCCAATCATCTACTCTCCTACGCCAACCACCAATAATTAAACAGAAACACCTTGCCCATTTTTAGCAGTGATTATTAGCCCTAAAGTCCCATAAGCAACTGAGTACACACAAAATATTGGAGAGAGACAGACTGGGTGTCTTGTCAATTGGGATGGGGTCAGGCTGGGGGATAAAAAAAAAATCAGCCTTTGCCCTTTGAAACCAGAAAAGAGGGGCTGCTTCTGTTTCAAGGCAGTTTCCTCCAAAGTGGAACGGTGGGTAGGCAGACAGCACTCCTCAGGTAAGAGTACTTCTACCCTCCCCTCGGCTCTGGAGGTGGTTGGAGTGGGTTGATGTAGTTTCAAGTGATGGATACTTAGAACTGCCTGGCAATCCTGAGTCAGGAAAGTGAGGCAGGAGGCAAGAGAACCTGTCCTGCCAGGGACCTAAAGAGCTTTACTGGATTCGGGCAGGTCTGGCCACTGCCCTGGAGTCCCCTGCAGAGCTCAACTTCTGCTCTGCCCTCTTCCTGAAGGTCATGTGACCCCCTCAGGCCCCCAGTGGCCGGTGCCCTCAGGGAGGGTGGGGCCTCTTTAGTGTCCAGGCCAAAAGCAGTCCTTGAGACAGACTGCAGACCCTGGGGGGAAACAAGAGCCAGGTTTTGTGCATCTGTTACTTTAAAACTTTAACTATTTAGGCATACAGTATGTGGGCTGCTATTAATACTCTAGGACTCACAAGTGTAGGGAGTGATCCTGCGTGGACTTTAAAAACTCAATATGGGATTCTGATAAAACACCAAGATTGAATCCACTTCTGTCCTCTATAGGATAAAATCCTAAGCTTTGAATATGAAATCTGAAGCCCTATGAGCACATAATCCTTTGGAGAGCAGGCTCCCCATCTCCCTAGACTAATTTCTGATTCTGCTCCTTTATGTAAAACTTATTGGGTCCTACATAACACCATTCCACCTACCAAGTCACCCCTTTTCTCCGCATGCACAAAATTTCTCATATTCCAACACATAATGCAAATACTGTCTTTTCTGTGAAGTTCTCCTCCTATAACTAAGAATAATCTTTCCTTCTTCCATGCTCCTATATTATTTTTCTGCCTCTTTGCTATAGGCTTGCATTTTCTACTCTATGTTCTACTTATTTATAGCCCTCTATGATTTTGCAACTAGATAGTAGCATACTAAAGCAAAGAAATCACATTGGGCTCATTTCTGCGTCAGCTATCAGACCTTGCACATTATAAGCACCCAGCCAATTGCTGGTCAAATGTAAAGTCTTCAGCTCACTAAATTGTTACCCTGGTAGCCAGAGGGACTAGGACAGGTTGTCAGTCTGTCCCCTGCACCTTGGACAGCTCAAATGGTCATTGGTTTGTAGAAGGCAGGAACCAGGTGTTGTCCTCTGCCCTCCAGGTAAGGAATTTAAACCAAAAACAAAAGGGACAATTTAAGACTGCACGTGTTCTCTATGAATAATTGTCACACAGTCAGGGAATGAAAGAATTGAAGGGCAGGGAGACCCACACCTTTATTCTACTCTAACGTCTACATTCTATTCCACAATTGCCTGTAGAAAGCTAAACCATTTGCCGAGTTCAAGACTTGGGCACCTGACTTTTTTTCTTGACTGTAAGTGTGGCACTGCCATTCACTGCTGCCTTTACAGTGTAGCTTGAACTTTACAACGTCTAAATTTAAAGTGGGATTGCATTACCTTGCACTATTCTTATCAAAATGGCCATGCACTCAAGGAGATGACGTTGACTTAAAGAGAGTTTCCCTTCGCAAGTTTAGCACTAGTAAAAATCCTGTCCCTTAATTCTCTTAAAAAACTACCTTCTAAAATTGGAAGTTCTGCTTTTAAAAAGCTGCCCAACTTGGGTCTCTTTTTCCATGCTTGAAAGCAAGGCTCCAAGGATCAAAGAGTGGTGGCACTAACGGTGGTTAGCGAAGACGGGCTTTATCAAAGGTCAGATGGCTTCATATCTAGAAGAACTTAGGTGTAAATGTCAAAGGCTCACCTCTTTAATCAGAAGCCAACAAAGTTATCATATTGTGTAAGGGGATCTGTGGAAGTCAACAATTGACCATAGTCTGTGGAAATACATTGCCACGGCAAGGGGAGGAGGAGGAAATGGCCCTCGGTTGTTTTAAATACATGAACACTGAGAAGAAAATAATGGTTGGAATAAAGAACATTGTTTATGAGCAACACTAGAAGATATATTAGTGATCAAATATGCAGATAATTCTCACTCAAGCACTCAGAATGCTTCTGAATAGTTACAACCAATAGTTACGCTAGTCACTCAACGTGCTACCTCATTTATGTGTCACAACCACCGTACAATAATGCATATTTTAACCTTTTTGTGTACAGGTGGAAACTTGGGTTTAAAAGGTTTAGTGATTTTTAGGTCCCGCTGTGCTTAACACTAAATTGTTAATAATAATATTTAGCATTAATATTAAGTGCTTAGTGTGCATTCTGTGTGTAGGCACGAGGCTAAGTTTTACATAAAATCATCTCATTTAAACCCCATAGCAGCAATCCTGTGAGGTAGGAGTCAAATCAAGGGAATCAGAGTTAATGAGTTTAAGTACCTTGCCTGAGATCACACACCAGAATGACAGCAGGCCATCGAACCCCACAGTGCACGCACAGCCACTATTCGACGCTACTCTAAACACCTTCGTTTACAGCGCCCAGCTGGGAGTGGCAGCGCTGGAATCTGAACCCGTGTCTCTCGTTCTGAAATCCTCTCTTCACTGTTGTGCTATGCTACTACTTGTTCTGGAGCTTCCATTAATTAAAGGACCCCCTTATGAGCACCCGAATCAGCACCCCAATTTTTACACCAACACTGAAGCAATTGGTTATGAGACTCCAGGATTCAGATATTTATATTTAAGATGTGGTAGGTTTGTTTGTTTCCCAAAGCATTTGATCAATCAAAGTGAGCACAGACTCAGCGTTCCTATTGAGCAGTAAATTATTTTTTAATTAAGTGAAAAATCAAGTGAATCTGGTCTAAGAGAAACACAATTTGTCACCTGAGAAGAGATTAAAAACCAGAGGGGAAATGGTATTCATTGGGATAACCTGTCACCAATGACAATTTTCCCTCACAGAGCCTCGACAGAACTGACCTGGACGTACAATGAGAATTGAAGTGGAAACCTTTATTCCTACCAACTATAAAATGTTCTCTTTTTCTTTTATTTTCCAGAAAAAAAGTTTTATCTCTAAGAACTGTTGTATGAGTTATTCACTATTAGCACTAACAGTGTCAGCGTACACACACTCACGTGAGAAGATATGGGATATGGAAACTCTGTGCTGAAAAGGTGGCATCTGTTAAAGGGAATAGAAAACTGTTCACTTACCATCTATGTAAATGAATCTCACCAGCTAAGAGGCTATCACCCAATAGGCCAGTGAAATCTATTCCATGAATGATTTCTAGTCAATCTGTTTCTATTTTTCTTCCTCCTCTGAGTTTTTCTAATCATATTCCTCCCTACTTGGTAGCATCTGTACCTAAAGATGGGTAACTGGATTACTGAGAGTTTTCAGCTGAGCAGATTTTATTAGCAAAATGGTTAGCACCATCATTTGGGACATTTTCTCAACACATAGCAACAAACCCCAGTAGCCAACTTGTAAGGAGCCAATTAGTAGAGACCCTTCAGCATTCCTTAACTCAAATACCCCATCTGTGTAGAAAGTCTCTTATTTTGTTTACATCATGGATTAAAGTTATGCTCAAAATGGGCCCAAAAGCCAATATGTCACCATATTTGAATATACATTCTCAAATACAGTATTTGTTACTATTTTACCCATGTTATTCTTCCACCTCATGATAACAAACTGAATGAAAGACTCAAGCGAAAACTTGGTATCTGATGGAATTGTGTGAAAGAAGCACTTGAGTGATTTGTTTTGAATAAAGTTGTCATTGGCATAAAAAACTGTGTTGTAACTAGCAGTGACCGGGGGACTAGAAAATTTTTACAGCAAATACCTGTAATCACTTAGGCTAAGATAATTTTGGTGTGATGATACTAAAATGGCTATTCCTTTGTTTTTACAAATCAAAACTCTTTATTTAAAATCTCATGAGTTTGAATTTTGTTATTTCCAACATTTTTTTAAAAGCCCAATGACATGAACCCCAGCTTGTGGGGTCTGCGACATTGTGGATGAGACACGACAAATTCACATGGACTACTGAGTCCTGCAGAGGAAAGGCAATGGCGAGGCTTCTCTCCCAAGGCAGGAATGCCCTGACCCTTGCCTTGACAAGCTTTTATTGCTTTTCTGGGCACATTACATAATGGTCCTCATTTACTATGCAGAAGTTCGCTTTAGGTGGTTACCTTTTATAGAAAACAAAGGAGATGATGCCGCTAATCACATCACAGAAGAAGGATATTTGCAAATGAAAAGGGAAAAGTGGTTGAACTGGTTACACTCATCCTTGGAAGGTTTAGCATAGATTTTAGGAAGTTACTTTAAAGATATGCAGTAAATGTTTGCTGCCTCAATTTAGGGTGAGGCAGTTTTAGCAAAAGCAAGTCTCATAGCAGTCTAGGTACAGTGCACGCCTGATTCCCCATGGGAGAACCTGTCCATGGGCATGGGTCCTGCGCATCTCCAAGTGGGAGCTGGGCCCACACCATGCAGAATGGTCTCCTATGGCCCCAAAAGAAAAAAAAAAATAACAAGTAGTGGTAATTAATTAATACTGGTGCAACTATGTAGAATCCGTGCTATGCATATGGTTCAGAACCCTCAGGGTGGATCCCTGACTTCCTTGGTACTTCGTGTAGAGTTTGTGTGTATCTGCATTTTGTGGAGAAGATGCTACTTGGTCCTCATCAGAATCTTAGGAGTGAAAGAAAGTGCCTTAGACAGCTTTTCTACCTCTCACTAGAGAGAGAAAGTGATCACACTTACCTCTTTTATTATGCATAAATTAAAACATCTTTATATAAACTCTTCTGTAAAGTAGCAGTTAACAGAGAACAAATTTCCGGGAAGGAAAACATACACAAATAGAGAAAACTCAGAGTACCAGTAAGGACCCCAGTATAAGCTACCTTGTCTTTATTACCTTTAATGTGGAAAAGGTTATTATCCCCAGAAATATTACATTATATTCTGTGGTCGATCATCAAACAAGGATGGAATAAACAAGTTTCTTCAGCGTTTCATCACTGGTATGTGCCTTGCTCAAAATGTATTAAAAGGAAATATTTTCATCATACTATTATTGAATAATTCAATTAGGCCAATGTTCTGTGGATGTAAAAACACTGTAATTTACTATGTTGAATCATTAGCCAATCAGGTTTCTCTCATTTTCTAAGGCAATGGATTGACTAAAATGTAACCATAAACAAAATAGATTTTATTCTGCATAATCTACTTTGTAAACAAATGAAATTAAATCTTTGCCTGACCTAAAGCTTTGAAAATGAAAGACCAAAATTGAACACATGCTTCCAATTTTGGTTCTGTTACTAAGATGACACTTAATATAAAAGTTACAATTTAACTTCCCCTCAAGTATTCCATTCTTAAGACTAAATGACTCTTAAAAATATGTTCATCAACAGATGGAAGCCACTTATGGCCTCATAAACTCCAAAGCAAGTGAAATTATCTCAGCAAAATAGAAAGATTATAAGGAAGCCTCATCTGGTTATTTCAGAGATGATTAATGCATTGCATGTTGGTTCAGTGGTGCAATGAATATTGACAGATAATCACCTTTCTTCATAAGAGAGAAATACCAAAGAGACAAATGCTAGTGATGTATGTTTTTAATCAATCAATAAGCAATTTCAACACAGGCCCTGTGTTTGGAGCTGTGCTAAGTGTGAGGGAGGATGCAGAAGAAAACGCCAGCTCAGAGCCTGTTATGAAGGGATCTTCTGTCTTGAAAGAGAAGACTGACATACCTTAAACAGTGCACAGACTAACAGAGCGTGACACTGCTTACTTGCTTATTAACTATACAGAATAGACGGTATGGGAGTTTGTAGAAGCTAACGATCAATGAATAGTAGATCATGGAGAACTTTGGAAACCAGTTACTCAGATTTGATTCTGCAAGAAATATAATGTAGTATCACCAAAAATTATGGAGTTGAGAAATGACCTCAGGAAAATTAGTGTGGAATTTTCTTGAAACTATATCCTGTATTTTTCCTTTTTGGACCCTTCCCACTGGTACCAGCCACCAATATTTTCCTAGGCTACTGGGACACCTACTTTGACTCTTACCAGCCCCCAGTCTATTGTCCAGTTGGACATCATGGTGAGCTTTATAAAATGTCAAACACAACATGTTATCCCCCAGTTGAAAACCTCCAGTGGCTTATTTTTCACCTCTGATAAAACCCAAGGTCCTTCCCATGATCTCCATGATCTGATGTTCCTACAAGATACAGTCCTTCCCTTCTCTCTGAATTCATTTTGTATCGCTGGGCCATCCTCACTCATGCAACAGCCTCACTGGCCCTCCCTCTGTCCTTCCACACGACCAGGCTGATTCCCATGTGAGGGCCCATGGCACCCGCTCCCCTGCCTGAAATTCTCTGCTCCCAGATCTTGGGTTCCTTCTTGTCACTGAGATCTCAACTCAAGCAGATCCACAGATGGATCTTCCCGACATTTAGTGTATTCCTCCCCACTCTCCCTCTGCCACTCATGCTCTATCACAGCACTCTGTTTAGTGTTTGCATCATACTTATCACCACCAATTTTTTTTATTCATTCAATTTGCTTACTTGGTCATCACCTACCTTTATCCACAAGAATGTAAGTACTGTGAGAATAAGACCTAGTCAGAATGCTTTGTCCATCTAGCCCCAGCGCCATTAACAGTGCTCTATGAGATGCTCAATAAATACTTCTCAAATGAATGTGTTGCTAAATTAATTCTGCTAGCAAGCTATGACAATATTCTGGGCATGAAAAAGAAGTGTCTAGTGGTATATTCATGGTAGGAATGAACAGTTGGGTGTGAATAGATGAGTCTGGTGTCTGGATGTGGAAAATGAATGGACAATCCAATACAAGGATTAACCCAAGATCCCCAGGGTGGCTGCAGAAAGGTGATACTCTTGGCAGGAGTATAAAAGTTGTGATTAAAAGCCTCCTTTAATGAGGATACTCTGTGTGTCAAGTATTAAGCATTTATTTCATTTATTTTTTATGACTCCATGAGGTAGGCATCATTATTTCTATTTTACAGATGGGAATTTGAGTCAACTATCTCCAAGCTCTTTAGATAGGTATTCTGTTTCAGTAAGTGTAGTTGATTTTGTAGAAAAATACTGATTTAAGGTCAGTTGACAGCTGCAAGTAAAACATGAATAGTGGTAAAAATCTACTAAGTCTGGTCTTCAGAGTTACCTCCCTTCCATTTCACAAGTTGTTGGGCTGAAGTGTAGAATATATATCTCACAACCTACCCTGGCATACAGGGGTTCTTTTGCAAACTGGTCAGGGCCCCTGTAGATTGCCAATGTCGTCCTCCCCATTCTGAAAGCATGTAGGTCTGGCTGTGAGCTGGAAATACTTGAAGAAGACAATGAACAGAAAAGTGACCAGATGAAAGCAGATGAGATTAGCCGAGAAGAATGATGCCAGTTTCCTTGGTGATGACTAGCTGAAGGGTAATACAGCTCCCTAGGAACTAATCAAAATGCAGTACATAAAAAACTTTTGCTTCCATCTTTCTGGCCATGCATCTGATAGTGTACTACCTAGAATATGCAAACTATATTTTTCTAAGAATAAGTTCTATACTAAGGTCCCAGGCAAGAGACAATCCTGCTGATGAGTCTGGGAAGTTAGAAGATGCTGCAACTTAACAGTCAGGTGTCCTCTTACTTATGACAGGAAAGGGATGTTTTTCCTTAACGTATAAATCCCCATGAAGATGGCCTTGTACAGCTAGTGTCTCAGGGGCAAAAAGTCAGGGGGCCAGGTTCTCCAGTCACTGGGAGTTTACCAAGGTTGAATGATACAATACCTTCATTTTCCTCCACTCATCCCAGATCCAGGCACATGACTCACAAATGCCCACATATTATTATGTTTCCCCCCATTTTCAGACACTGAAATGCCAAGATATAAAATAAGTTTTCTTGAAAAGGCCAACGTGGATGAGGTGAAGACATCACCACCCCGTAACCACCACATGTGGATATATGTGTTTCTAATGGGACTACAGGGGCAGAAGAGAGATAAAAATGCTGTGAAGATAAGGGGCTGGCATAGAAGCTGAGCAGATGATCACGATCTCTGTGTGGTTTACATACATAGCAAGAGACCCAAAGTCCAGGCAGTGCCGGCTTACATCATGGCTTTCTAAGAGCAAGAGCCCAGTGTCTCCTTGGCTGTGCTAAAGTGTTGGCATTGCTCAGTGGAGCATCAGTTCTAGGTACCCACCGTATGAGGGGAGACCCCAAAAAACCTGGAATTTATTTACAAAACATTGTGTATTCATTCTTACATGTTGCAACTTCAGTCACCTTCAAAGTACTCTCCATTTGTTGCAATACAGCTATCGAGACATTTTTTCCACTGCTCAGAACACTTTTTAAACTTATCGTTGATTTTGATGCCTTTTAGTGTTTCTGCCATTTTTGTTTCATCTCTTGCACATCGGCAAAACATTTCCCTTTGAGGATTTTTTTCATCCAGGGAAACAAAGAAAAAGTAGCTGGGGGTGAGATGCGGTGAACAGGGAGGGTGAGACATGGGGGTCATGCCCTTTTTGGTCAAAAACTGCTGAACACTCAGCACAGTGTGGGCAGACGCACTTGTAAATCACCCATCATGAAATGAGCAAACGTGTTGAAAGAGTCTTCAAAAAAAAAAAAAATTCCCTGAAGCTGAGCATAGCCTCTCACTGGTACATTATGCAGATAGGTTCTTGGAGCATCCACCTAGCAGGGTAGAGCCTGTACAACAAGGAGCCCACCCTCCAGAAGATAATTTCAGTTTTTCACGGGTCCCTCTCATACGTAACTCAAATTGGAGAGGAGAAGCCACCGCAGCTCGAGGGATGACCACTGTCCACTCTAACCACGTACAGTTGGCACAGGCGCATTCCGCCACCTCGAGGTGGCTCAGTAGGAAGGGCAACATTCACTTGGATCTGAAAAGGAAACACTATTCTAGTTACGGATGTGATGGCACTGAGAGCCCTGTGCGGTGGACACGTGTTATATGTGAGAAACACACGATTTGGGAGCCAGCAGAGCCTGGATTTTAATCCCAGCTGGAGCGGTTGCCAGTTGTAAAACACACAGCAAGTTTAACGGAAACTTGACCGTAACCACCCGACACAGCTGCGGTGAGGATTAACTTGTTTGTGCCACACCCGGCACATGAAGCACTCCATCGACGTCCATCCAAATCCCACTCTCACTGACCGCCCTCTCCCTGCGGCCTGAGTCCAGGAGCTGTCCTTTAAACGGGACTGGAGCCCTGGCAGGGGTCAAGACAGGCAAACTTACCTTCTTTGCCGGTTGGTATAAATACATCCCTCCTTCTTAGAGAGCGTGCTCTGGACCTGGGAATCTCAGTAGATGAGTCATGAGTCTCAGGTGAGGCAAGAGGGTTGTCACACTGGTCTGAGAACTGGTCTAGGAGTACACGTTTTTTCTTTGGTTTTCATAGGTGGATGGTTCTCAAATCTATCCATTTATATCTCATTACAGTATTGGCTATAGGCTAGTCATGGGTGGCCCCCAGATAAGAAAAGTCCTAAGAAATTCCCCTGTAGAGATCTGGCTGGTGTGGCTCAGTGGATTGAGCACTGGCCTGCCAACTAAAGGGTCGCCAGTTTGATTCCCAGTCTAGGGCTTGTGCCTGGGTTATGGGCCAGGTCCCCAGTGGGGGGCACATGAGAGGCAACCACACAGTGATGTTTCCCTCCCTCTCTTTCCCCTTCCCTTTCTGTCACTAAAAACAAATAAAATTTTTAGAAAAAGAAAATCCCCTGTAGAAGACTTCTTTTTTCCTGCTGTGGACAGTTTTCCCTTGTGTGGGAGTAGACAGAATTAATAAGCCGTGATATTGTATCTGAACAAAGTACCAGAGATATGTACGTTTCTCCCAAGGAGCAGATTATACAATTGTAGTGTGGAAAGGGAGGGCGGGAGGGACGATTATGCCCTGTCTAAAGGATCTTCAGAGAATTATGCATGCTTGCATGAGGATATCTGTGTCTCTATAAATACATGAGGTAGAATCCTGTCCGTCAGTGTCTTGATATAGGAGAATTATGATTGGATGTCAACACCGGCCCTGCCAGCATCACTGCTGCTCTTCCAGTTGGCATTGCTGTTCCCCGGGCTCCGTAGCTTTGGACCCTCGGTGGGGGAGAAACAGATTCCCCAGCCTCTGCTGCTTCCTGGGACCTGGGCTGGCCCTAAAGAAAGGACAGGGAGGGTCAGACCGCCTCCAGCTCCCTCCCCTTCACCCTTGGAACAGCTGCACTTCCCGAACTGGGCTGCAGGTGGCAGGCGACCCTCTGCGATCCTCCCATGTACTGTAGGAGCTCATTCTAGCAGCTCTGGGGAATGAGGTTGTATGGACACTATCAAGCTAAAGGAGCAAGACCAGTGCCACTCATACCTGGACTTGCAAAGAAAGGGGGACCCAGAGGAGAGACCATGGTCATGGCCACAGATGCTTCTTAGTAGCCATTTCAATGACATTTTGAGGAAAGTATAATCATCTTCAGGGGAATCAACCCATTTTGGAAACCCCAAAAGGCTTCAAAATTTCGATTAGTAAAATGATATTTTTTTAAAGCACTTACAGATTTTATCTTATAATGCATGAAGAGATGAGAGCTTGCAAATATCCATGGCTTGGCTTGGCTAGAGCTCTTTCACTCTGGCCCCCTCACAGAGGGACCCACTCTACTCCCTCTTGCCTCTCTGTCCTCTGCTTTGCTGAGGACAAATATAAGAATCTCTGTCTTACATTCTTCCTTTGCGTTCTTTCTCAGACTGAAATCCACAAAACAAACTCCCCTCAGCCTGGCCTCAGGCTCCCCACAGCACAGCCTGGTGCCACCGGCCACCCTCTCCCCCCAGCACAGCACCCACACAACTCATGGCAGCCCCAGAGGGAGCTGCCTGGCCTAGACGGAGAGGGCTGGGCCTGGCTTTGAGGAGGCAGCCTTGGGGAAAGCTGAGTTGTCAGATATGCAGGCGGCACACGCCAGAGGGGTGTGTGTCACTCGAAGGTGCTGACCAAGGCAAATCTGATCTGGGGCTGGCAGATGCCTAACCATATGAGACAAATGGAATGTGTCCCTACCAATGTCGCTGCTGCTCTCACAGTTGACATTGCCATCTCCAGAGCTCAAGTGGCTCAGGACTAGAGGCCATGGATGGGGGAGAGACAGGCCCTCAGGTGTGTGCTGCTTGCTGGGACTGGGCTCTCCCCGGTGCTCAAGCCCCCGGCCCCACCATTATCGTGACTTGGCTGTGCTCTTGGGCTCTGCTTCTCTTTAGCGCTGCTCTTATTTTTTTTCTCTTTACCAGTAACTGGCAAATCTCTCCATATTTTCCAGTCTATATTCCCCCAGGGAGATGAACTAACAGACGTAGGTAGTTACCATCCACACACCTGGACAGAGGCTATCCCTCCAGTTCCTCTACTGTTGCCAGCTGGCCTGTGGATAAGCTGCTCTTGGGGCAAGTGCCCACTTCTAACTGAATTCGAGTCCACCCTATCCTGCTTACATGACAGGGCCTGTTGCCATGGCCATTTCGGTCTGAGGCTGAAAAGGCAGGCATTCTGGATGGTGTATCCAGTGCAGAGGGAAAATCAGAGGAGGGCACAGAGAGAATGCGTTACCATTTTGGAGAAAACTGCTATATGACAGACCTTGTATTAGGCATTTTATAACTTCATCTATCTAATTTATTCTCGAAGAGACTCACCTGTCCTTGTCATCAGAGGGCTGAGATGGTAGCATAGCCTTGGGTAAATGCGTCCAAACAGGAGGACCTGGTTGATCCGAGTAGAAGTTTGAAGCTTTTTATACTTTGCCGATCTACTCAGCCACCGTGCCGCTGGCCTCACAACAGCTTTCTTCTCTCTTGCGCTCTCATTTCCACCCTATGGTCCCTTCTTCACTGCTGACTCATGTCTCTGTCCCTCCCTGGCCCCCGAGTCCACCCCAGTCAGCCCCCAATTTCAGTGTCACCTCAGGGACTCATTCCTCTTGCCTGGGAAAGTCTCTTACTTGTTATTCCACACCCATAACAGCATCTGCCCCAATAGCCCCTCCATAAAAAGTCTTTACACTTGGGCATCACAACCCAGGGCAGCTGGCTCCTCCTCCCCCACCATATTCCTGAAAACAAGAGCAAACTGCCCAGCAAAAGCCTTCTCAGAAAGGTGTTAGCGTCGGGGTGCCCTCCTCCCTGTCTCCTCCAGAGCACTCTCACACATACACGCTATTGTTGCTGTTCATCTTCAAAGCTAGGGGAGGAAGGCTAGCTGACAATCACTAACTTTTGGAAAACTAGACACCAATCGGGAGATATTAAAGAAACACATTGCAAGTCTGTTAGATATCTAGAATCCCATTGAAATGTCAAAATGCTAAGAATCAAATATCCATTTATTCTGCTGCTTTCGTGCCAAATGTAATTGACTGTATTTCATCATTCTTATCCACATTTGACATCTGCAGACACAACCTAAAAGAAAAAAATAGTAAGGAGCAAACATTCTGAATGCATTTCACTTTATCAGGTTGCAGCTCCTCGTTAAGTTTTGAGTTTCTTTAAAAAGCAAGGTCTTCTGTTACTTAAAGCTCTTGGGTTGGAATTAGAGAACTGGACTGTGTTCCTAACTTCCCCACTAACTTTACAGAATGACCTTGGGCAAGTTATTACACACATCTATCTTAATTGATCTGTAAATTTAAGAACAAAAGAATACCTTATTGTTCTCAACAAAATTCAAAAGGGAGATAAAATGATAAATCTATGAAAGCACATTGAACCCCTTGGGGAGAAGCTCTATCTCCTGTATGTACATTAAGGTTACGTCTGTTTTCAGCTTCCAGTGGCCTTGCCAAGCCAGGGAACAGTGCTACTCTCAACAGAAATTCCCCTGGATGTTCACATTGTTTTAGAACCTCACTCTTCATATCTTAAGTTTCTTGGACATTAAGAAAAAAACATAGAGAGGAATTCAATCCAAAACTGAAGGAACAGGCAAATAAAATAATAATTTCAATCCTTGTATCCAAGGTGACCATAGAAATTAGCGTCCTGGATCAGCTTGAACCCCCTCACTACTGAAACTGTTGTTTTGTGTCTAAGCAGTTTAAGTGATTTGGAGATTGCAGCTTGGAAAGGGCTAACTCCCACCAGTGTCTCTCTTTACCCTACAGCTCCAGGTGTTCATTGCTCTTTCCGGTTATCTATCATTGTGCTTTCATTTCTTCTGTTTTCTTCTTTGCCTTGGCCTCCACTTTGACTTTTTTTTGTAAAGATTTTACTTATTTATTTTTAGAGAGGGGAAGGGAGGGAGAAAGAGAGGGAAACATCAATGTGTGGTTGCTTCTCATGTGCCCCCTACTGGGGACCTGGCCTGCAACCCAGGCATGTGCCCTGACTGGGAATCGAATGGGCAACCCTTTGATTCACAGGCTGGCACTCAATCCACTGAGCCACACCAGCCAAGGCTCGATTGACTTTTTCTTTCCTGTTTCTCTCGGTTGCCTTCATCCTCCTTTCTGTGACTCATCTTTATTCTATGGAGCACTTATTACATACTCTTAACTTTGCTAAGTGTTTTGAGAGAGAAGAGGAGGAAGAGATGAAAAACCGGAAGTAAACACTACTATTCACTTAGAAAATGCTTGTCACATACAGATGCTCAGTAAGTGAATATTTATTTAATAAATTAATTTAAAAATCTAATATGTATAGAAAACATACTTTGTGTTAAGTACTCTCTACGCATATTTCCTGTCAGTCAGCTATGCTACAAGGTAGATGCTAATATTATCTGCATTTTACAGACAAGGATTCTGAAGATTAGAAAATTAAAACAGCTTAGCCAAGTTTACCCAGACAAAAAATGTTAGAACAGGGACACAATCCAGGTCCTTATGAGTGAAAAATACAGGTTTTCAATTACCCTACTCATAACAGGAACATGCTTGGTGCTTTACTTACATCAATTCATTTAATGAACATGAAACAAGAAACAGATTGCTTTATATATGATACAGCTGAAAAAAGCCATAAATGACTAACTAAGACTAAGGTTTGAAGCACAGCATTAGCACTAATTGTGTTAACTTGGGCAAGTTAAGTAAATGCTCTGAGCTTCAAGCCCTTTGTTGTAAAATGAACAAATCCATATCTCATCTTACATCAGCTTTCTCGCCCTGGCCAGGTGGCTCAGTGGGTTGGAACATTGTCTCAAATACCAAAATGTTGCAGTTTCGATCTCCGTCAGGGTGTATGGGAGACAACCAACTGATGTTTTTCTCCCTCTCTTCCCCTTTCTCTGAGAGAGGGTGGGAGAGAGAGAGAGAAAGAGAGAGGACACAAGTCACAGAGATAGGAAATGGCACACGCATTTTCCAAGAAACTCTCCCTGACCTCCAAGTCAGGATTGAAGGCCCCTTTTTATACTCTCCTAGTATCACATTCTCTCTGCATCTTATCACCTGCCATGAGTATGGTAATTCTCGGTTTTCTTTTCTGTATCCCCCCCACCCCCCACCCTGACCCCAAGGGTGCCCCATAAGAACAGGGACCAAGTCTGGCTTGCTAGCTATTCTTCCAACGTGCAGCCCAGCACCTGGCACACAATCAGCAAACATTTACTCCGCGAATTGCTGAAGATGGAGACTGGAAGGTGAGGATGGAAAAGGAGACGGGGAAGATGGCGCTGGTTGTTAGGACCGTATACTCACACTTTTCCCAATGTCCTATTGGAAAAGCAGCCCTCTCCTAATGAAGCAGTCAGCTTCTAAAGCCTTGTGAGAGAGAGGAGCAGGAAGAGATATACTGATTTATTTCCTCAGAAAGGACTTTTCAAGTATCTTACCCACTCCCATCCTTATTTTTATTAATGACTAGAAATAACTAAGTCTTCGTAATGGTATAAAGGAATATAGCTGTATTCATATCTAGATGCCAGGTAAATCACAAATGATGCAATAGAAAAACTACATTCTACAATTAAAGCAGAAAAATGTCAAAGCTAAATGATAGGGAGGGAATAAATCATCATCTGTTCAACAGCATCATCATCAGATTTGTCTCTAAGGGCCCAGCGTAGTGCGCCCACAGCAGACACTGTGTGCGATGTTTCAGATGTCCTCAGAAATGCTCTGTCAGCCCAAGTTTGCAGTCAGCGTGAAAGACACATGCACAGGCAACAACACACATATTTACCATAAGAGCTCTTTCAGTTTTATAAAAGCAAGCTGAATGCAAATAAATTCTTCCTGAATGATAGCTCTAAGAGCACTTACTAGGTGCCAGGAAGTTTTATAAGCATTTTGCTTATAGTAACTCATTTGGTCTTTACCACATTTGAGACAGTCACTACAGTTGTCTCCACCTTTCAGGTAAAGTAACCACATTCCAGCAAGATGAAGAACCTTATCCATAGTCAGCACTGGACCGCAGGCAGGCTGTTCTGTTACCCAGTCCGGGCCTGCCTTTCGCAGGGTACCTGTTCTTTTTGGAGAAACTATAAACAGAAATTTGTTCCTACAACTCCAGGTTGGGCCCAGACCATGCCCTGCAGCTACAGTGTCTACTCCCACCCTTTTGGATTCTGAACCTCACAGAACAGCTGCTGGGGGTTTCTCACGTCTTCCTACTGCTTCTCTGCCATCCTGGTGATGGTGGCTGTGGGTTCAGTGGGTCGGGCACATAGCAAGCACCCAGTAAATGGCCAATGCTGTGGTCATTTCTGCTGCTCTGTCTAGGCAGTGCCTTTGAGGTCCATAAACTTAGCTGGCCCCTTCACCAGCCAGCAGCTTCCAAATCTGTATACCCAGCTTTGGAGTCCTGACACTGACATGCAGATCACCAAGGGCACCTCAAACTCGAAAGGTCTGAAATTGAACATAACAAATACCCACACACACCCCCAAACCCCCTACTGCTACTCTTCTTTCCTCTCTCTAGGAAATGGGAGGCCATTTTTTACACTTTTTTTTTTTTTACCGCCACTCTTCCAGTCTGATCAGTTTCCTAAATTTCCTCAAATGAGTCCCTTTTTCTTTACTTTGACCCATCATCTTTGTTCTTCTCCTAAGAATTTCTAATGGACAGCAATGGCCACCTTCCAAATGATCCCCCTATCCTCGGTTGCAACTCCCTGACACGGCTAGAATGTTCTTTCTAAGTCTTTGCCTTACTGAAAATCCATGTCACCTTTGTGGCAAAATCTTGTCTCTTCATACGGGCACAAGCCCTCCTGGAGTGTCTCCCAACCTTGCCTGTCCCTCCCACTCATCTGCCTCTGGTCCCCCAAGTGTTCTCTCAATGGCAGCGTGTACCGTCCTTGTCATCCCTGACTCGTCCACCTGTCCAACACCCGGGCATCCTCCCAGACCCATCTCAGGCATCGCTTTCTCTGTCAAATTTGCCCCCCTCAAAAAATCTCTTCAGAAAAATTAAGTACTCTTTTCTCTGTTCCCCAAATGCCTTCTGCACTTTCCTTGTGACAATTATATCATATTTTTCATAAACTGCTTGTTTTTATCAGCCCAGTTAAACTTTGGCTTCCTCAAGGGGCCATAAATTCTATCTGTTTCATTCTTGTATATGCAATGCCAAAAGGAGTATGTCGCAGTGGTTCAGTACACGTGGGTGGATTAAATGAGTGGATGATCCAAGTCCTTGGGCTCAGAGTTTCTATCAGCCCCACGGTAGCAAGTAAAGTCTTCCAGAAGCACCACCCTTGCCAACAGCATAAAGCCAATGAGTAGTTGCCTGAATAAGGGGCAGTACAGGAGTGACATTGCTCTTCAATTCAATTCAAAACATATTTGGGCAAGATACTATTCTAGATGCTAGTGGAGATTGTATAGGCTTATGAGACTGCACACTGACCTTTAATAAACTTAAAGTAAATTAGAGAGTCACCTAAACCACTAACTATAAAAACTAACTAGAGTAAAACAGAAAGTGCTAAACAGAAAGCTTACCACTCCAGCCGGGCCCGACTTGTCTTTGTAGCCTGCATCCTCACGTCTGCTCTCCCAGCCTCCACGCGCTGCTGGAGCCTTTGCCACTCTGTTAGTAGGTTATGTTATTGTGTGGCTCTTTACTTAATATGTTTTTCCCTATAAGATTGTCAGCTCCATGCGGACAAGGACCGCACTTGTCTCATTCACTATACCTTCCTTGGCATCTAGTACAGCACCCGATTGTAGAAGGTCCTCTGTGACTTTAAGGGGAAGCGAGGAAGAGCAATTAATTTCATTGTTGAACATCAGAGATTTCACAGGGGAGTTACAGTGATACAGAGGCCTTAAAAATTAAGAAAAATGAAGCTTTCAGATTTATCATTGAGTTCATGAACATTCCACATTTTTTCTCTTAGACTTCTTTGACTACTTATTTTTTTCAGCTTCAGTTACATATCTTTCAACTAACTTTGCCACATTATCCACTCTTTAAAGGTTTTTATGAAGAACAATAGCTACCTGCCATGGTGTACAATTCCATTGTGGCTAAAAGGGTTTCTCCAATGCGAAAAGCGAATAACAGTGTAAACTGGAATAAAATTACTTTCATTACAGGTGGGGCAGACTAAGTGCTAAAATTGTTTCAGAGTGAGCCGAATGCCTGGCTGGAGAGCTGGGGGGTTTTCATGGAGAAAACAGGGTTTGATGTCAGCCTAGGAGATTTGGAAAATGCCGAGAAGGGAGGACAACATGGGTGGGCGGTGCTGAAAGCCCGATGGAAGCGAGTACAGGACAGGGCAGAACACACAGTGACAGGAGCCCCCCGTAGTGACAGGCTGCCGGTGCCAGCGATGGAACTGGGATTTTCGTTTGTATATAGTCAAGCCAGTTCCAAATTTTAAGGGAAGAAAAACAAAATATTTTAGGAACACTCATTCGGTGATCATTTTCAGGGAGACTAATTAGGAGGATACTAAGAAATACATTTAAAAGATTTTTAAAAAGACATGATGAGATGCAAATTAACCAATTTACTTTCTTATTGCTAAAGCATCCCTCAGATTTTGTGATGGGGTGACTGGAATGTAACAACATATCTTCGGAAACAGAAAAGAGTGTAGGCAGAGCCGTTTTTGGAGAGACAGGATGTTTGCTTTATATATATATTTGCTTTAGGATGATCAGAACGGAGGGCCCTGAAGGAAGAGGGAGATGTAAGAGTTTACTCATTTAATGACTGATGTTATTATTGATAGTATGATGGAAACTCATTGGTATAAGCCTCAATTTAAAATCTCATTAACCTTGATTTTAGTCGTCTAAACCCCTCAGTCATGGAAACCTTTGCTGTGATTGGACGGAAGTTGGCGTGTGGGTGGGGAGAGATGTCACCACAGTCTAACAATTGTTTGTCTGAGGTGAGTGCTGATGCGCTCAGGTGTTGCTCTGAGGAGGTCTAATGGACATCCAGTCAGAAGCCTCTCTGGGTGTCCTTACTCTGCCCATATCTTGGTTTGATCGGAGCTGAGGAAACTGACTTGTACTAAATAAACTAACAGGGGACTGAAGTCTGATTTATGGGCAATGAACCTTTCTCTCCGGCCGTTATCTCACCAGTACAACTAGTCATTAGACGGTGGCAAAGGGAGTGGATAAATGTGAAGGGTATTTAATCTGGTCCCTGGGAAGGCCGATGGGACATCCCTGCCTACAACAGAGCATTAGTCTCTGCTTACTAAAACATTCACCTCGCCACACTTGTCTTTCTCACCTAGATGCCGTGAGATGAACTTTGCCGGTGCTATACTCTAGTTCAATGGTCCCCAACTCCTTTATGGCCTGGGGAGAAGCTGGGGACTACATTTAAATTAGAGTCAGGCTCCCTCACCCCAGAGGTTCTGCCTGGGTGCCCACAGTGAGGCCTGGGAGTCCATGTTGCTGGCAAACCTCTAGCAGCTCCCACGCAGCACAGAGTGACTTTGAACCAATCTGATTTGGCCTCAGGTAAGGTTCCAAGCCCACCACACCTACTTTAGCGCAAGCAGCTCTACATATGCCTATTTTATTTGCTTTCTCTTCTGCCAAAGATTTGTTTGAATATAGATTTTCAGCCCCTTAACAAGAATTGGTAAATTATTTATCTGAGTTAATCTTGACCTTTTGATTAATATTCTTTGTCTTCTGCAAGTTCATAAAACAATGTTTGGAAGCCCATTGTTACATTATGATCACATTAACTCATTCACCAAATATTTATTGATCATATTCTATGTGCCCAGCACTGTGCTAGGTACCAGAGATCCAACAGAGGACAAGACAGATAAGACCTCCGCAGTCATATTCTAGTGCAGGAGAGGTGGAATGGAGTGGAAAAAGACAGCATAGACGTAAATACAATTATTTCACATGTTGATAAGTGCTGTGAGGAAAGAAGCAGGGTTCTGTGGGAGCAAACCTCAGAGGGAACATGGTTTGGACAAGGTGAACAAGAAATGTCTCCTTATAAAGGTGACTTTCTGAGAACTAAAGGAAAAAGAACCAGGCAAGCTGACTGCTAAGAGCTTAGATAATATAATGAAAAGTGGTCATAACCCTGGCTGGTGTGGCTCAGCTGGTTGGAGCATCATCCCATAAACCAAAGGCCACATGGATTTGATTCCTGGTCAGAGCACATGCTTAGGTTGTGGGTTCTGTCCCTGGTCAGGGTGCATATGAGAGGCAACCAATCGATGCTTCTCTCTCACATCAATATTTCTCTCCTTCTCTCTCTCCCTGCCTCCCCCTTTTTCTAAAATAAATAAGCATGTCCTTGGGTGAGGAATTTTCTAAGTGGTCATGGAATTGCAAAACTGGAAGTAAATGAGCTGGACGATGGCGGTCAGAGAGATAATGGAGGTGACAGGCTCTGCAGACTGCAGAGTCCATGTGAAGTAGAAAACAGTTCTACTAAAGGTGAGGTGCTGAGGGAACTGAGAGTCTGTCGGGTGTCAGTCACTACACATGCTGACAAGAGTGGAGATGAAGAAGCAAAATCTGAGCAAGGAGCTAAGTCTTCACAGCATAAAGTGGAAAAGCCAAAGATAAAGGCAGGTTACAGTGTGAGGAGGGATCAGGGAAGGCTCAGCAGGACACTTAGGCTTCACAGAAGCAGAAGGTTTCCCCAGAGGAACCATCCTGGAAGCAGCAGTTGGAGTAGAAAGAAGTAGCCTCCTATCTTCTGTCCTGAGGAACAAGTGGCTCGGGTAAGCAAAGTGTCATCTCCCTGAGAAAGTGCAAGAGAAGCAGAGTCTTGGGGGCCAGCCAGGCTTCATTTAGAGAGAGTCATGGGAACTACCATTCCAGAAGTCCCTGGAGATTCAAGGGGAATTTGATGACCACAAGCAGAAGGTCCAGAGGGCACGGTGGAAGGCTGAGTTTTTGTTTGTGTTAGTGCGGCAGGGAGAGAACTAACGAGGGCATATTCAGGGGCACGCAAATTATACTCTGGATAATAATGGAAAATACTACTACTATTAAAATAGTAATAATACCAGTTGTTATTTATAGACATAGTAGTTGAAGAAATCACAGCAATGCCCTGGCATTTTCATCTGAGACCTGGGCTGAGTGCTTCCCATGCAGACTACCAACAGCCCCATGATCTTTCAAACCTCGAGTCGGATTTTGTACTATCTGTGGAAACATTATGAACTTGAAGTCACTGATCAGGGTAAAGAGGGATTCAGAGTTTTGCAGTCACCCTGGCAGCCTCTGAGAAGACTGCAGACAAATGTTTTAGAGCTAAAAATGGCGGCAGCTGTCTTACGGGGTCATACAAGTTGGTGTACAGTGATGGGGCTTCCTCATGTAATTGTGCACTAGAAAGAAGCACCCCCCCCCCTTAAATCGCAGCTAGAGTAAGAACCATGATGCCTGGAGGTGGCTCCCATCCACTATGCTTCATTCCTCTGCTCCTTTGCTCAACTTGCTAGAAAATTCCTAATCACCTTTGAACACCTAAGTCCTTTCATTCTCTCATTTGGTTATTGATCAAATATTATGGAGAAATTTCTGTAGGATATAGACCATTCTAGACACTTCAGGATATAAGTAAGGTAAATGTGTCTATCTGTCTACGTATACACATCTTCCTGAGGAAATTTTCCCCTCCACTCCCCCCACCTTTAGGCTGGCAGCCCCATGCCTGATTCCCAAAGCACATCATTTATTCATTAATTTTTTCATTCACTTGCTGACAACCCCTATATATGTCTCTCCAATCCAGTCTTCTCCTCAATCATTTCTTTTCAACTCTGAGATCATGTATATATCTCTGTTCTCCAAAGGCTACTGCATCTTCCAGAGAAGAAGTCAAAGTCCTTACGATTGCAGTCCCTACTGGAGGAGGCCACACCATAAATAAACCCCTTCTTCTGTGTCTTTCTTTACCCAGTCCCTGTGAAAGTTGTAGGAAGGAGGTAGTCACATGAAGAGTAGATGGTAGATGCGCTGACTCATCCCACTAACAAGAGAACTCATTTCTAATTATACTTTTGATACAATTTCATATAGAAGGACATCAAGTAGATCTTTCTGGATTCCTTAGTCATTCTTCACTTGAGAAAGAGGGGAGGTCTCATACATAAATGAAATTCTATGATAGCATGAGTATAGTTTCTAAGTTGTGATAAATGAATTTATAAAAAGTGAAACTTTTTCCAAGGAAAAGAAAAATACTTTGTGCAAGTACTTGAAAAACTTAAGTGGTTGTCGGGATTTTATAATTAGCCTTACTACGATTTTAATTTTTAATTTATAACCTTAAATTGTTATTACAGAATGCCCCAAAAACAATAACAGAAATTTCCATCCAAATGCAGATACATTTTGTATCCACATTCAGGCAGCCTAAGTAAATCAATGCTAGAAAGTAACACTCCTTACAGCTCAAGAATCATTGACCTACAGAATGATTGAACTACATTCTATTGCATTACAGGCAAAGCTAAGATAAATATTCAAGGTCCCTTCATTTCCATCTTGTGGATAACTTTTTCTTTTTCTTCTTCTTTTTTTGGCATTTTGTAAGATTATGTCATTGATAACCATAGATGCAAAGATAGTACAAAAACAATAATGAACTTACTATGAACATATTGGGTTGGCCAAAAAATACATCTAATTTTTTACTGTATGATGACTCTAGTAGCATTTAGTTGTAACAGATGTCATATCAGCATGCATTAAAAAACTTATCAAAATTAGTGAATTTCTGTGCAGCTATTTTAATATTGAAGGTGGAAGGAAAATATGCAACATTTTTCATGTATTATGCTTTAGTATTTCAAGAAAGGTAAAAATGCAACTGAAATGCAAAAAAAGACTTGTGCAGTGTATGGAGAAGGTGCTGTAACTGATTGAACATGTCAAAAGTGGTCTGTGAAGTTCTTAGTACTACTTACATTTTGGCCAAATAATTCTTTGCTGTGGGGCTGTCTTATGCATTAGAAGATGTTTAGCAGCACTATTGGCCTCTGTGTACTAGAAGCCAATAGCAGGAGATAGCCTACATATTCAAAATACCCAAATCAGTAAAGTTATTGGTGAAAATGAAAAATGTGTCCTTTATCTTACAGAAAAAACTAAATGGATGTTTTGGCCAACCCAGTAGATTCAAATCAATAAACTATGTTTTATCCCAATAACATTCAGATAATTTAACATGAGAAAATCTGTAAGTATAAGGTACCACATTAGCATTAAATGACTAATAACATATGAGTAATCCAAATATATTATAAACTATAATGTAAAGCTTTGATTCAAAATGTTGCATGGATACCATTTTTTTATTATGTTTTCTGTGAAGAAGCTTACTACAAAATACATACTAGGCATACTTTGCTAAATTGTTCTAGTAGCTTACATGAAATGTGCTCTCCCTGATAGTATTTTAAAACAAATATGTTAACACTCTTATCAATATACCCATATTTGTATATGCGCTTTCAACATTTCTCCTCTATTTTAACAGAATTTCAAGTTCCACATGCCTGAGGATCCCAAGGAAAAAAAGGAAAACCTTCGTCATTCTGAGAGGTCTACTAGGGTCTTAACAGAGACCAGTCGCTCACAAGGAGAGGGTCCACATCTGGGTAAGACCACGGAGTCACCAACAATTAAGTCGATTGAAAAACATCAAGGAGCTAAGACCCTTTTCAAGAAGCTCAGAGAGCTGAGTTGGCCATTGGATGTTCGCCCTTTAAACAAAAGTTTAGTCAAAGACAACAAATGGAGGGCGACTGACGCAACCCAAGAGAAACGCAGGTCTTTCCTTCAGCAGTTTTGCAAGAAATATGGTGGAGTGAGTCATCCTCAATCCCATCTTTTTCACATGGTCTCCAGGATCTATGTAGAAGATAAACACAAAATCTTATATTGTGAAGTACCAAAGGCTGGCTGTTCCAACTGGAAAAGGATTCTGATGGTACTAAATGGATTGGCTCCCTCAGCATACAACATCTCCCATGATGCTGTTCATTACGGGAAGCATTTGAAAAAGCTGGACAGCTTTGACTTAAAGGGGATATACACTCGTTTGAATACCTACACCAAAGCTGTGTTTGTTCGTGACCCCATGGAAAGACTTGTGTCGGCGTTCAGGGACAAATTTGAACACCCCAATAGTTATTACCATCCAGTATTTGGGAAAGCGATCATAAAGAAATACCGGCCAAATGCCTGTGAAAAAGCACTAAACAATGGATCTGGAGTCAAATTCAGAGAGTTTGTCCACTATTTGCTGGATTCCCACCGTCCAGTAGGCATGGACATTCACTGGGAAAAGGTCAGCAAACTCTGCTACCCATGTTTGATCAACTATGATTTTGTTGGGAAATTTGAAACTTTGGAAGAAGATGCTAATTACTTTTTACAGCTGATCGGGGCTCCAAAAGAGCTGAAATTTCCGAACTTTAAGGACAGGCACTCTTCTGATGAAAGAACCAATGCTCAGGTCGTGAGACAGTATTTAAAGGATCTGACAAGAACTGAGAGACAGTTAATCTATGACTTTTATTACTTGGACTACTTGATGTTTAATTATACAACTCCATTTTTGTAGTTTGCATTCATTTTCTAAAACACTGTATTTACTTCATGACGATGGCCTTGAATCAGCTGACTATAATTTTCCTATAATTCTCTGCATGAGAGAAATTTAACTAAATGCAGTTGTCTTAACTTAATGAAGGTTTTTACCAAATAGTATGACACCAACTGGCACAAAGTTATAGGAAAATTACCTAACGGAGACATGTAAACAACTTGAGTTGCTCTAAAATGTTTGGAAAAGAGCTGCTTTTGTATTATGGATTATATTATAGAAGCAATAACCTAGCCAGCTGCTACATTAGCTACAACAGCCTCTCACAATGGTAGGGAAAGGGCTCTAAAATAGCATGGGTGAATGTCTACATTCTAGAATTTGTTTCGTAAGGTGCATGGATGTATTTTTAGCAGTTGGAGGCACATGAATCAAACATTGGATAGTTTTTTTACACCCTGGAAATCTTTCTATCAGCTGCAATGATAAATCAATTTTGAAATGATATTTTGAACCTAGGCATTTTACTTTAGGTTGGAAGGCATTATATGATTTACAGTATGAGAATATAGCAGAAAAACCAGATGAGGTTATGGTTTTTTATATTCAACAGCCAATAAAAAATGCACAATGTGCTAAGATCAAAGCAACAAAAAGAACCCTCCTCTTCCAGAAAAACTTAGGGGAATTGATTCCATTTTCATCTGAGCCCTCTTTGCAGAGACCAAATGAGCACAACCATGAAAGGTCTTTGCTTCTGAAGCAGGCGGTTGCGAAGTTTAAGCCTCATCAGATACATGCTCCTAATTCTGATGTAATTGGGCAGAGGTGGGGGATTGTTTCAGGATGGAATTATCATCACAAGTTTTAGAAGAATATTATTTGAGTCAAAGCATCATGTGCATTGCTTTATATGTAAAATGTGCTCTAAGAATAGCTTTTGTTTTCAGTCCAATTATTCAGCTTGGGAATGGCTTCTTAAAAACTAATATAACACTTCACTGATAAGTTTTGTTCTAGAGAATAAACATAGCAGGAGCCATTAGAAATATTTTAATGGGCTTATACATAAACAAATGAAGGTGTTTTTAAGTTTAAATATTATGTGCTAATGACATCAAATACTATTGCATTCAAATATTAAATCTAAGCCTTTGGAAAATATGACCATGTGTCACCCCTGTGAGATGTTGTCATGCATTTTAGAAATTTTTTCCAACGAGCCCTAAAGTAGAAGACACATTTGAATGGGAAATTCATATAATTGGTCAGCTGTTAGGTTACCATGAGTAAAGCAAATCACATGTCATTCAAATCTCATTTAAATGCATTTCTTAAACATGTTTCTTTTCCTAAACTATCATTTTTTGTCAGCAAATATGCAATAATGTCTGTCAAAGAAAAGTAGATACTAATATTTGAATAATAATAGACCAAGATAGTTACAAGCATACTTATTTCATTTTGATTTTTATGTCATGGCTGAGTATTCATGAGCTGCTTCTTTCTTTACAACACCCACCCCACCTATGTCTCCCACTGAGTGGGTAGCAGGGGTGTCCAACCTGAGGCCCACAGGCCACGTTATGTCCCAGGATGGCTATGAATGCGGTCCAGCACAAACTTGTAAATTTCCTTAAAACCTTATGAGGTTGCTTTCTGTGATCATTGTCACAATGTATTTAATGTGCAGCCCAAGACAACTCTTCTTCTTCCAGTGTGGCCCAGAGATGCCAAAAGTTTGGAAGCCCCTGGTAGAGGCAATAGGCTGCCAGCTCGTAAGTATTAAACTTTCTAAACCAAATTTTTACTAGTTTTCCACTCCATTTACTCTTGGCTCTGGACTACATTCAAGCTGTGCTCTCTATTTTTAAGGAGTTATACTCCAGAGGAATCTAAGTTGTATAATTTAAATTTTGCTGTACCAAGTAGATTGTAATCCTAGTAACTGAGAGACGTTGAAATTATCTTTTTATGGAGAAAGAGAGAATAGAAAATATGCTAAGAAGCCTGAAATCTTATTCATACACTATACAAACTAGTTTTAGATGGGATCTGCTATAAAGGAGAGAGGCAGTTGTCTCAAAGTTATTCCTAAATCGTATAAGGAGCAAAGAAAAACACTTTCTTTTCATACCCATGGAAAGAAAAAAAATGGAAACAAGGGACCTGTCTCTCTTAGTAACAGTTCTCATGCACTTGAGAGGATGAAATGGGTGGCCACGTGGCACTGGTGGCAGAAAAGGGGGGCGAGAGGAAGGAAATGACCGAAAAGCTGTCAAACCTGCTCGGCGCCTTTCGCTCCGCGTGTTCCCGGGCAGACCCTCTCCACCGTGCCCGCACAGCCGCAGGCGGTGCTCCAGCGTCCTTTCCCTGAACAAACTCTGATGCCAGCTCACATCCTGTGTGCTTGTGGGGTCCGGAGACCATGTGTGGTTTTACCAGGGAGATCACATTTTTTATGCACCTACTCTTCCTTTCAAACGACTTCTTTACATGTTAGGGCTAAAGAAGTCAGCCATCATCCTGGATTCCTTACAATTTTAAATACCCATCCCATGTATCTCTACTGAATTATTCAGCTTTGCAGACCAGTTCATGGCCACCGTTGCCAGCCCTGCTTGTGAGTACAGACCACAGGTGTGAGCATCACCGTGCCTTTGGCCAGTCCACGGTTTCGTGGATTTCCATTCCCAAAGGCAAGTGACCAAATTGAGAATCATCCTCCAGATGTCCAGTGTTTCCATTTTAACATTACCATGCTGTAGGTATAATTATAAGCCCTCTGACTGAACCCTAAGGATTTTATTTGTTTTTATAGGCAGGAGTAACACCCTGAGCAGGCCCCTTGGCTCTGTTTTTCCTGGGTCTGGAATTACTATTAGAGTAATCAGTTGGCAATTAAATCCAAAACCATACTTACTTAACCTAGTAAACTCCCTATAGATATGCACTACTGATGTGACTGAGCCCAGAAATGGCCATAAATTTCATGAAAATGTATGTACAGGACACCCAGCTTTCTGATTTTCTCAAATGTATTTCAATTACTCATTAAGTCAATGGCACTATAAGGCTAATTCTCTACCTTCTCAGTCCATAAAATATTATCTAGCAATTCAAGGACTACTTGGACACCAGTTATAATTAGAAAGAGAGAAAAAAAAAAACTCTTACACTTTATTCACAAGTCATTATTGTTCAAAAAGGTGTTATCTTCTAGCCCTGGCCAGGTGGCTCAGTTGGTTGGAGCGTTGTTCTGTGCACCAAAAGGTTGCAAGTTTGATCCCTAGTCAGGGCATGTACCTAGGTTGTAAGTTCATTCCCCAGCTGAGGCTCATACAGGAGGCAACTGATCAATGTTCTCACCTCTCTCTCTCTCTCTCTATATATATATATATATATATTATATATATAAATATATAATATATAAATATATAATATATAATTAATATATAAATATATAAATATATAATGTATATTAAATATATAATATATAATATATAAATATATAATATATATTATATATGTATATCTCCCACCTTTTTCCTCTCTCTCTCTAAGATCAATGACAGTATCCTTGGGTGAGGATTTTTTTTTTTAAAGCCATTATCTTCCAAAATATATAGAGTTTAGCTGAAGGAATATATACACAGATACAGAGAACTTTGAGTATGAGAGCTCCCTTTGAAAGATCACTTGCTGCATTAGCGTAACTTGGAGTTAGTAAGCTGGGGATGCAGTAAACATCTTCCTAAGGTCAGTTCTCCTTTGGCCTCTTAGAGCCTCTTAGTCTCTAGGCCTTCATGGAATATGGCAAAGCAGAAGCTCTGCCCATGACTAACATCCTCAGCATGCTCCAATATCTGAAGAATGGTTGACCAAAGGCTTTTAATAGTCACTCAACTGCCTGATAACCTTAGACCGGGGCTAAGTTCAGCCCTGCCTATAGGGCCATACTTTCTCAATCTCAACCATATCCTTTATAATATTCATTATCATAGTCGTAACCAAACACTCAATAGTCAAGTGTTTTCCATGCACAGCCCCCCCACCACCAGTATATAATACAGGAAACCGAAGCACAGTTTGGTTAAGTAACTTGCCGAAAGAGATACAGCTTATATTAGGTAAGGGGACAGAATGAATACAAGCAGCAAGTATGACGACCAGCTCTCAGAATACTATCAATTTACATATTTCCTTTGACTTTCTTTTACCTATACTCATAACACCTAAGAAAAAAAACATTTGGCACCTTGAAATTTTTTAAATAAAATATGAATATATATGCATATGTGCATGTTTATCTAGTCAGTAATCAGAATTCAAATCAGCTTATCCCTTTATTCCTGTTGAGTTAAATTGACAGATTCAAAGATTCTGTAAGAAATTAGGCTTCATCCCACCTTTTGTTTTTTTTTTTTCCTCCCATTGATCGTGAGACATGATGATTTTAGAAATGGTGGGGAAGTCCCTGGAACAAATTTAGCCTAATGAAAACAAAGTATCATTTTGACAAGAAAGTCCAGACAGCTACAGGAGTGGGCAAGGTCAAGGGGAATGCAGCCCCAGAGGGAGAGAGTCCGGCCACTTTCCCCCGTCAGCAGCTGATGGCCGCTGAGGGTGGGCGTGGCTCAGCAAGCCAGCCAAAGGGAAGGCTCCCCAGCTCCTGCTGGAAACTAAGCAACTACGCTCTGTCTCTTTTGCCTGAGTTCCCATCCCCAGAACTGGTTTGCTTGTTAGAAACCTGAAAATGACTCAGGAAGATTACAGAAAAGAACAGAGGAGCAGATGGACTTAAACCAACTGAAAACCACCATGAAAAAGTCAAGATAAATAAGTGCTCAGCTAGACAAGGGCAGACTTTTCCCTAGGCCTGGGAATACCCTACCTGAGTCAGGCAAGTCTGAGTTCAACCCCCAAAAGGCGGTTGCCTCACATCATTCAAGATAGCCTACTCACTCATATCTTAATTCCTCACTAAGACCATATCCTTCCAGGAGAATTCTTTCAAATCCATGTAAGCTATCCTTTTTCTCCATCTCTAAGCCTCCACTCAAGTCTTATACTCCATTTGAAACACTCTCCTCTCTCTCTATCTGGACATTCATTTCATGTTAATTGACCAAGGAATCACGCTTGTTATTTAGTTTTGAAATCTTACACTGCATGAGCTCTCTGACCAATAAAAAAGTGCAAAATGATTTCCCCTGGTGTGATGTGCCCCAGTTCCTTCCCTTACCAATAGATCCAGGTTTTCCTTCCCTGACTTATTTTGTAGGGGTTGGTGGTACTTTCATTAATTTGTTCCGTTGTCATAGCCCTTTTCATATGAATATAAAAATCTCTGTTGTCATTGGAATATGCCTTAGGTCCTAGTCTCTAACATTCATTTTGCACCATTTCTAGAAAAGCCCTGTGTGAAAAGTCACTGTAATGAATGTTTTTGCTGAAGGTTCCTCTACAGCTTCTTTTAGTGTATAGTGTGTGCATTTCTGCCTTATGACTTTCAGGCATCCACAGTATCAGGGGGTCTAAAGAGAAGGCACTGAGGCCAGGTAATGGAGGGAAGCGATCTAAATAAACCACATGCTTTTTCTATACTAGTACTCATACTTTAACCTAAAGTATAATAACTGTGGACACATTAATCTTTTACATGTCTAAGATGGTGCATTTGTTAAGATTTGGGAGGTAAAGTTTTAAAAATGCATGATTCTGATTAATATGAAGGCCATTTACTGAGCACTTACTAAGTATCAGACACAGGTGAAATATTCATTTAATGACATGAAGAGTATGTATAATCCTTATTTTAAGAGATGAAAGGTAGTATTCTACCCATCACTTGATGAATGAGAAGACTGAGGTCAGAGAGGGTGAATGGCAGGCCCAGAGTCAACTTCCTGGCAAGGTCTCTCTGGCTCCAAAGCTGAGACCACACAGGGTCAGATCTGGCCAAAGTCATGTCTGGTTTGCCCTACAGTGCCTTTTATTTAATATCTGAACTAGTTGACAATATCTTAAAATTGGAACTGTTTTATCAATAATAGGGAATTTCTGATACCCTGCATCCTACATGCTCACCTGAGAATAGTTGGGCAGGTTGGAAGTCAGCTCATTTAGAGAAGCCAGAGGCCTCTTGCTGTTTGCACCCTCACCTGGCCGTCATCACTCACCGACCTCACCTGGCTGGCCCCCAGTGTCCCATCTTTCAACTCCTAATCTGCAGTATGTGTTCTTTTATCCATCAAGCTTCCTAAGAAAAAGTGATTTCTGAACATTTTCTTTAAATATATTTCTGTTGTGCAATCCGTGAAGTCATCACATCCTGGGTTTTCTTATCCTCACTCAAAATGCTGCTTGTCCTTTGGTCTTATACCCAGTGGAATCACCAAACAATATTTCATTGTTCGAGGAAATCTCTTTTGACCAACAACAAAGATGTTGGGAGAAATCCAGTACCTTTCTTTGGCATCCTTCTGTCCTAGCCTCTTGGTGCCCTGGCAACTGTGTGTCTCCCCCATCCCCTCCAGCAGAGAAGAGCATTCTCCCAGGCCTTCGGAACTGCAGTGGCTGGAGACACAAACTGGATCCCACTGATTCATCCAGGCTGCTGTTCCGTGACCTACCTTCAACATTACTTCTGATTTACAGGTGTCCCCACCCTTCCTCAACTCTGAAAACTGCCTAGTTCCCAGCTTTCTCTGACGATTTCACTGTCTAGCTCATGACACTCCTCTTTGCCCCATTCCTGCTATTATCCTGGGTGACCTTAGCATTCCCAGTGCCCTCCCACTCTCTTTGCTTCTTAGTGCCCTGTCCTCTCCCCCCTCCCACTCCAACATTTAGGAAAACAGGAACACAGCCATGGGAAGCGGGAGCAATGACTCTTGTCCCCAAAGAGCAGAAAACCTGTGGCAAACTTTATAGGACTTTATTTTAGTCATCCATTTCCTCCAAAGTTTAGAAAAAAATGCCCTTCAGAAATATTATGAACTGACATGTACTCAGAATGCTAGAGGAAATGCCAGCTTAAAATGACAGTATTATTACGATGGCTGTAATTTGTTCTGGGGGGAAAAATCAACCCTGATTTAGCTTATCAAGTCCTCAAAAAATAATGCAGGGACTACCTGTAGGGCAGTTATCCCAATTTTTGTAAAAACATTTCTGTAACTCACCCAAGAAGTGCTGAATCAGAATCTCTATAAAAAAAAGGGGGGAATTTTCTTTTTTTAATAATCTCCTGGGATGAATCTCATATACAGCAAAGTTTGAGTTTGTGATTTTTTTCAATCCTAGCCTATTATAAGTGATAATGAAGCCTGATGCCTTTATTCTGTTACTTTGTTAAAAAGTTAAAGAACCTCAACTCAGAGACTGGTCACTGGCTGTTTGACCAGGGCTGAGGCAGAAACTCGGCACCCGGGGTCTGCCAGACTCGAGAACTGAGCTGAAACGGTGCGATGAGCAATGGGGGCAGCAGTGGGCCCGACCCAAACTTTCCGAAAGTTTTCAGAATCAAATGGGGAAATGGACACATTCCCCTTTTGAGACACAAAAGACCGAGGGCAATTTTGTACTAAAGGCAATTTTGGCAACTCAGCTTCACACTGGACAAAGTGGTGGCTAATAAAAAATGATTTCTCAAATTGACCAGAGATGATTGAAAATGGAAAGTACTTGCTCTTTGGATAATTAGTTTAAAGGCAAGTGCCCCCGAGAAGTACTTTGCATTTTAACTTAAATGGTAAGAATGTACATTTTCTTGGACTTCACTAAAGGGTTTGTCTCTTCTTGCCCTTCTGTTCAGTTGGGTCGTATCACATCGCCGGCTTCCACCATCTCGGATGGACACATGCAGCCTTTTCCTGGGGCTCCACCACAGTTCCACTGCCACGTCCCCAGTTCAAGCCCCGGCAGCACTGACCTGGACTATTAAAAATTGCCTCTGAAAAGAAGCCTTACTTCGTATCATTCTTTCCTTTTTTCTCTCTTTTTTCTTTTTAGAATTTTAATTGTGGGAAAACACACATGACATAAAATTTACCATCTTAATCATTTTAAGTATTTTTATTGATTATGCTGTTAGTTTTCCCAATTTTCCCCCTTTGCCCTCCCTCCCCCCGCACCCCCCAACCCTCCAGCATCCTGCCCTCCCTTAGTTCATGTCCACCGGTTGTACATATAAGTTCTTTGAGTCCTCTGTTTCCTATACCATTTTTTCCTCTCTCCCCATCTATTTTATACATACTAATTAATTATGCTTCTTCCCTGTACCTTTCCCCCCATTCCTCCCTTCCTCCTCCCCACTGAAATCCCACCTTAAGCATTTTTAAGTGGCTTCAAGTACATTCTCATTGTTATACAGCTATCATCAGTATCCATCTCCAGAACTATTTTCATTTTGCAAAACCAAAACTCATATAACAATTCCCTTTCCCTCTCCCCCAGCCCTGGAAACCACTGCTCCACTTCCTGTCTCCCTGAATTGGATGACTCTAGGTACTTCGTGTAAGTAGAATCATACAGCATTTGTCCTTTTGAGACTCAGCATGCTGTCCTCAAGCTACGTCCATGTTGTAGGTATGTCCAAATTTCCTTCCTTTCTAGAGCTGGATAATAGTCATTGTACATGTAACTCGTCCCTTTAATCACTCCACATGTTTTGAAAATAAACAGTCTCCAGCATCATTCTGCTCCCAACTGCCTCTTGCCCGGCTCCAAGGCCCTCAACAGTATAACCCTGACCCAATATCACCAAATAACTGCCTCCAAACCATTACTATCCAGCCCAATTGAACTATTGCATTCTTTGAAAACATTCTTGCTTTTTTCCCATTTTGTTCCTATTATTTGCACAGCCGGAAGTGTGCATCTCTCCTCTCTCCTAACAACCTCGTCACATGCTCCATTCAACACCATCCCCCACCCCGTTTGCTCCTCCCCTCCATTCCTTCTCTCCCTGCCTCTCCTGTGACCACCCCTCATCCCTCACTCAGCTCACTTCATCCTCTTTGCTTGGGGAATCTCTTCTTTTCTCCTTGCTTCTACTATACCCATGGGCTGACGGTTCCCACATCTCTTTCTCCAGTCCACGCAACTGTCTGGGCTTTGACTCGGATTTCCAACTTCCTGCTGGACCTCTTCACCTGGATGTCCAAGTAGCACTGTCAACTCAACCAGACTAAAGTTGAACTCCTCATCTAACCCCAGACCTGCTTTCTCCTTGTTTGATGGCTGCCCACCCATCTTCTGCCTCCCACAATGGGAACCACAGAGTCAAGCCGATTTCTCATTGTGTTGACTCCCCACAGCCACAGGAAAGCCTACCAACTTACCACCTGCATTTTTCTCAAGTTTCCCATCTCCCATTCATTCTGCTACTCACCTAGTTCAAACCCTCACCCTCCCTTACCTGAAGCACTGCAACAATTTCTAATGGATATCCCACTTTTGCTCCCCTCAATGCATCCTCCATATGGCTGCCATTGTAACCACTCTAAAACGTAAACCTAGGCCTGGCATTTCTCTGCTTACTGCTCTGTACTGACTGCCATTATCCAGTTCCATTTTCCAATACACATGCAATGTCCTCCATGATCCCAGTCCTCCTCCAGTCATATTTTCTGCCAAGTCCTGCCTCCCTGCACACTCTAGAACAACCTGGAATGGTCCTGATTCCCTGACATTGCATAGTTTCCTGCCCCCTGGGCCCTTACTCATGCTTCCTTCACTGGAGCACCCACCTGAACTTCCGTTTGTCTCCCCAACACCTCCTCATCCCTGAACTCAGCTCAAGGAGGCATTCCTTACCACTGGTGTGGCCCGAATGAGATGCCCTACCGTGAGTACCCATGAGTTACTGAGAAGCAGTATGCTGTGGCAGTTAGGAGCCTGCGGCTTGTTGTCAGTCAGAATTGGGTTTGAATTCAATATTTTCAATTTTTTAACTTTGGATCCTCTCCAATTTATTTAATGTCTCGGAGTGCTGATTTTCTCATCTCAAAAGTAAGGATAACAATACCTACCTTGTAAAGTTATTGTGAGAAACAAATGAGAAAATGTTCGTAAAGTGTTTAATGAGTGTTCAATAAATTATACCTATTGTTATTATCCTATTAGGGCCTATGTATAGTTCTATCTTTACACTCCTAGATTCTAATTATTTATGTATGTGTCTGCCTCCCCAAGAAGACTGGATTCCTTGTCTTCTTCATCTTTGTAAGCCCAGGGAAGGCACATGTTAAATATTTGTTGAAGAACTAAGGGCAGCACCAATCCTGCACTCCTACCCCGGCGCGCTGCGCCCCTCCCTTAAGACCCATGCTGACTTGTATTATAACAATATGAAAATGTGTCTGAACTTTTCTGTTAGATTATGAGTTACCTGAGAATAGAAACCACGACTTGCTCAATAAAGATACATCTAATTGAATTTCAGACTTTCAATTACTGATTCTGTTTTTTATTGACTTGATTGGGGTGACGTTGTCAGGTCCTCTTCCATTCTCATTCATCCGGCCTGACCCTCTTCTCCATTCCCCACGACCCCCTCTGCGGATCACCATACTATTGTCTGTGCCTGTGAGTGTTCCTTCCCCTTAATCCCTTTGCCTTTTCATCCAGCCCTGCAACACCCCTCCCTTATGACAGCTGTCAGACTATTCTCTATCTAGGAGCCTATTGCTATTTTGTTTAATTTTGTTCATTACATTCCACATATGAGTAAAATTATATGGTACTTATCTTTCTCTGAATGGATTGTTTCACTCAGCATAGTGTTCTCCAGGTCCATCTATGCTGTCAGCCAAGTAGTATTCCATTGTGTAAATGTACCACAGCTTTTTTTATCCACTCATCTACTGATGGGCACTTGAGCTGCTTCCAATCTTGGTGATTGTAAATTATGCACAATGAACATATGAAAGAACATATATTCTTTCAAATTAAATGTTTCTGGTTTATTCAGATATATTCCCAGAAGTGAGATTACTGGGTCATAAGGCAGTTCCATTTTTAATTTTTTGAGGTAATGCCTTACTGCCTTCCACAGTGGCCACATCAGCCTGCATTCCCACCAACAGTGCCTGAGGACTCCCATTTTTCCCCGTTCTCGCCAGCGCTTGTCATTTGTTTATTCATTGATGATAGTCATTCTGATGGGTATAAGGTGATATATCTCTCATTGTGGTTTGAATTTGCATTTCTCTGATGATTAGTGATGTTGAACATCTTTTCATATATCTATTGGCCATCTGTGTGTCCTCTTTGGAGAAATGTCTATCCAGATCCTTTGCCCATTTTTATAATTGGGTTGTTTGACTGTTGGTGTTGAGTTTTGTAAGTTTTTTTGATAAATTTTGGATAGTAACCCCTTATCAGATGTATCATTGGCAAATAAGTTCTCCCATTTGGTGGGTTGTCTTTTCTTTTGTTGATGGTTTCCTTTGTTGTACAAAACCTTTTTAGTTTGACATAGTCTCATTTTTTTTTCCTTTTGTATCCCTTGCTCAAGGCAACATATCAGAAAAAAAGATTGCTATGAGCTGTTTAAGCTTTTACTGCCTATGTTTTCTTCTAGGATTTTTATGGTTTCGATTCTAACATTTAAGTCTTTAATAACATTTTGAATTTATTGTTGTGTATGGTAAAAGAAAGTTATTGATGAAAATGCAAATTAGTGGAAGTATATACCATGTTCACAGATAGGAAGAATTAACATTATCAAAATGTCTCTACTGCCCAAAGTGACCTGTAGTCAGTGCAATTTCAGTCAAGATATCAATGGCATATTTCACAGAACTAGAACAAATATCCCAAAAATTTATGTGGAGGCACAAAAGATCCCAAATAGCCACAGCAATATTGACAAAGAGGAACAAAGTTGGAGGAATCATGCTATCTGATATCAAACTATACTACAAGGGCATAGAAATCAATATCATGGTAATGGCATAAAAAAAGACTATAGATCAGTGGAACAGAATAGAGAGCCCAGAAATAAGTGCACCTCTTTATGGTCAATTATATTTGGCAGAGGAGATGAGAACATACAATGGGGTAAAGACAGTCTATTCAATAAATGGTATTGGGGAAAATTAACAGATACATGTGAAAAAAATGAAACTAGACCACCTTCTTGCACCATACTCAAGTATTTACTTTTATTAGTAAGATAATGGTTTAAAACAGAGGGCTTCTTAACCACAACATAGAAACAAATAATAATTGATTACCTCATTGACCTTCAGATGCTTTCTTTCTATTAGCAATACACCCTGACCAGGCTGAGTTTGGTTTGTTATTGTTGTTGTTGTTGCTGTTGTTGTTTTAATCCTCATCAGAAGATACATTTATTGCTTTTAGAGAAAAAAGAAGGGAAAAAGAGAGAAAAAATCATCAGTGTGAGAGAGGAACATCAATCGCTTGCCTCCCATACATTCCCTGACTGGGGACTGAGCCTACAACCTAGGTATGTGCCCTGACCTGGAATCGAACCGCGACCTTCCAGTGCATGCAACAACACTCCAACCACCTGAGCCACACCAGCCAGGGCCAGGCTGAGCTTTTATCTCTGCAGAGAAGCCATACTTTTTCCTGCCTCGGAGCCAATCTAATACCTCCTCAGTCTTCAGAAATCCCTTTCCTTTTCTGACTCCCAGCCCAGGTTCAGCCATTCATAATTACTTTTCCAAAGTTACATATTCCCATTGGAAAATGAGGAGGTTCCCTGTGTTGGGAAAGTCTCTGTCATACCTCCTGCTTTTTCCTCAGAACTAAGCATGTAGTCAACACTCAGCAAACTCATGTTGAGCAACTGAATGAATAGAGCTCTAGATTTCAGTCTTTTTCTTTCAAAAGACATTGGCAAACACCAGACTGAAAGGGACTACCCGGTAGTTATTTTACAACCACATCTTAAAAACTAAGTTATGGGCGACAGAAGGCAAGGCCATATTATGGATTTGTTCTGCAGAAGAAAAGACAGGAAAATTAACAGATGACCTGTATTTTGACCAAAAACACTAACTGTTCTAATTTAACTTGGGAGTAATGTTGTGGTGAGACTCTTCCAAAAACTGAAATGGGCAGGAGAGGGACTTGAGAAAACTTTGTCAGCTTACATCAACAGTTAGGGGCCCATCCAATTCCAAAGCTCCATCTGGCTGAATTCCTGGCAAGCCATACTAATTTCTGACACAGAGTTTATAAAACAGGTATCATTCACATTCCCATAGCCTTCTAGGCATTTCTTGACTGTTGTGATGTTGCTTCTTCACCTCTGTAATTTGTCAAGCCTCGGTGCACCCTTCCCCAGAAAACCTAATGAGGCTCCATAGGACTGAGACTTTGTACTGATGGCAATAGCCAAGCCCACATCTCTTTAGTAATGCAAGTGATCTAATGAAGTATGTACAATAGGCACTTATGTTTGTGTTTTCCATTCACCCACTAGAAAACATAACTGTTTATTATTGTCTAATCTGGGTGTTTCAGAGCTTCCACCACAACCCCCTGCCCACATTCACTCTCATAGGTGGCCTTCTTTAGGTAACCTACATAGGGTAGTTTTGGGAAGAACATGGGCCCACAGGATCCTTCTGTGCAGTGGCCCCTCTGCCCAGTGAGGAAAGCCAGTAGCTGCCAGCAGCAGCTGCAACATGAGGCTGTCTCCGCAGCAGCCAGGGCATATTCTTGGAAATCACTGCCGTGTCCTTTTCCAATGCCACCAGGCCTGCTGTGCTTGTCCCTGGCCTACTGGCTTGCAGATTTATTTCTCACCCTTCCTTGTTTTCAATCAAAGCACTCTGGAGGCTGCTACCTGTCCCAGGCCCCCGATTCAGCATGCTCTGGCAGGGTCCACACAATGAAAGGCATTAGCAGGAGATTGGAGGTCAAGGAAGGAAGGAATTAGGGCATTTTTTCCTCCTTTGTCTTCTTGCCTGACATCAGATAGCAATTGCATGTCTTGTATGACTCCAGATGTCCCACCAAGAAAACCCAATGCTGATACATGTGCAATCCGTAAGTGGTGGAGAGTTCATAGCCCATAGGGTTTTGATCAGTGGGAAATGTGGCCATCTAGATATATTATGCCCCCTTTCTCTCCTCAATACACAGTACTGAGACATTGTTCATGCATTTTTTTTCCAGTGGTTCTATAGCTAATGACAACCAGCTAGACACCGCATCTTCCCTGGGCCATCCTCCCTTCCCTGACTCACTCCGCCAACCCTCACATTTGCCCACTGAGATGGTACTGCCTGACTCAGGACTAGCATTAAGGCCTCTGCTTCAGATGCTGTTTTCTAGGGAACCTGAATGTTTTCAGTTCCTAGGGCTGCAATAACAAATTACCGAAAATTGGGTGGCTTAAAACAAAAGAGCTCTATTCTCTCACAGTTCCGGAGGACAAAAGCCTGAAATCAAGGTTGTAGGAGTGGTTCCTTCTGGAGACTCTAAGAGAAAGTTTGTCCCATGCCTCTCTCCTAGCTCCTGGTGGTCGCCTGCAATCCTTGGTGGGTTTTTTTGGCTTGTTGCTTCATCACTGTAGTCTAGTCACTACCTCTGTCATCACATGGCATTCTCTGAGTGCCTCTGTCTCTTCACATGGTCTACTTATAAGGACACCAGTCATTGGATTTAAGGTCCCACTCTAATACAGTATGACTTCATCTTAACAACTAATTATATCTGCAAAAATTATATTTCTAAATTAAGTGCACCTTCCAAGGTTCCAAGTAGACACAAATTTTAGGAGAACACTATTCAACACAGTAGATGGGCTATAACATTCGGAGCCAAGGGTGAGGTAGTGGTAATCCTTAGCAAGCAATGGCATCACAGTTACTAAGGCTTTTGCCTGTGGTTGGTAAGCACTTAGATTACGTTCAAATAGCAGGTAAGTCATTGGAATATGCAATGTCCAGACAATGATGATGTTATGGGTTATGGAGTGAACTGGCTTCTTTTAACAGCATTTAAAAGCTTTAAAAAAAATATAGCCTCAGGGTGACTTTCTGACAACCCCAGGTACAACCTCAAAGCCAGAGGCATTGTGACAGTTCCGAAGTAGACTCTCAAGTCCTGAAGCAGCAGGACAGATTTGCTGAGAATCGGGCCCAAGATCAAACTGTAATGGTAACAGAACTGAATATACAGCCTCAGTAGTTCCTCTATATGAAGGTCAAGGCCCTGAATGAAAGAGAGTGGGACACTAGGACCTGGATGGGGTCTTTTTGTTAGAGGAGTCTGTGAATCTTGAATATCCAGGTTAAGAGAAACAGGCCTATTCTCCTTGCCAGAGGAGAATAACTCACCTGCTGTGAAGACCACATGAAAACATACCTGAGGCAGGTATAAGATGATGTTTGTTTTCTTCACGACCATCCATCATTATCCCTTATTACTTCCAAACCAATACTCAGGGTCAGCACAGCCCAACAGAAGAAATTCTGGAATAAAATAGTTTTCATGTCAAAAGCATTATAGAACCTCAACAATTCATTTCAGCAGGAATCAGGGGAACAAAAGTGAGAGTAAAACTTGAGGTTGTTGGATAGATGTGAACAGATGAAATACGAGGTTGGATAGGGCACAATTTATTGACGTGGTGATACTTACCCATGTTATTCTGGCAAAAAGCTAATCCTAATGGTTGAGATGGCTCCTTGAATCTTGGATACAATCATAGCCTACAGAAAATGACACGGAGATGCCAGAACTTTATGCACAGTGCTGAAAAATGTGCCAAAAGTTTTAGGAAGCATAGTTGTTAGAATGGATTTTACATGTTAAACCCTGAAACCCACCACTGGACTATGATGACCAGGACAGATCACAGAAACACTCCATTCTCTAAGGCAATATAGAAGACACTAGTCAGTGGCAACTGGCATTTTTGAAGAGCTCAGCAAATTTTTCTGGGCAGGATTGACAGTTGAAGGTGCTCTGAAAAAACTAGGCTCTATAATATCACCAGGGATGATGCACTTTTGGAATGGTAGAAGCCAGGCCTGCACTCAGCTTTCTAAGATGAAGTAGACATGACTACCACAGTGGGCAAGAAGGTTGAAATGACAGTCAGAGGCTTGATCTGCACAGATCTATGGCAATTGTTAGTAGGTCATTGTATCTAGGGGTGAGACAGCTGACCAGCTAATCAGGATGTTACTCAACCTGTTTAATAAAAAAAAAAAAATTGAGTACTTCCCTGGTTGGTGTGGCTCAGTGGACTGAGTGCTGACCTGTGAACCAAGGGTCACCAGTTCGATTCCCAGTCTAGAGCACATGCCTGGATTGTGGGCCAGGTCCCCACTAGGAAGTATGTGAAAGGCAACTATACATTGATGTTTCTCTCCCGCTCTTTCTCCCTTCCTTCCTCTCTCTAAAAATAAATAAATAAAATATTTTTTAAAAATTGAGCAGAAAAGAGCAGATAGTAATATCCTCTGCCTCAGTGGAAAATCATGGGTGTTCATGCAGTTTCTAGACCTATGTTGGTTGAGGGATCACATTCTCTTGAGGAGGGACCTTGAAAAACTACTACAAGAATGCAGAGTAAACATTCCCCCAGTATTTTCATAGAACTTCCCACCATTTGGTAGGGTAATGGGGCATTGGGGAAATACCCAGACTTTTCCAGGTCTATAAGATACAGGGTCTGAACTGACACTGATGCCTTGGGACTCAAAACAACTTCACTAGCCTCTAGTTACAGTGGAGGCATATGGAGACCTGATGATAAATGAAATTGCAACCTGTGTCTGTTTTCAGTCAGTCCAGTGGGTTCACGGACCTCCTCTGTATTTATTTCCTGTCTCTGCATTTGTAATGGTGAAAGATATATTTAGAAATGGCATAATTCTCACATAATTCTCCACTTTGCTTTGGCGTCAGGGCCATTACAGTAGGAAAAGATAAATGAAATTCCTTGAAACTGCTTCTAGCTTTGGCTCAAATGCTAAATCAGACGCAATACCACATCCCAGAAGTAGTGTTAGATTAGTCCTCAAACACTTAAAGGATGCAAGGGTGGTGCTCTCCATTATATCCCTATTCAAGGGCTGCTGTAATATGAACCAAGCAATAGCTCATCAGGCATGGTGCCTGTGCTGCAACAAATCAATACAGTCTCTGACATCTGGTTTGTGGATTTTGATCTAATGAGAGCATTCTTCTCCTTCAATAGAAAAGATCAAACACAGGTCACCTTTACACAGAAGCAATAGAATATATTCCCTGTCTTGCTCCAGGGCTATGCTAATTCTGTTGCCTTCTGTTGTAGTATTGTCCACAGGGAGCTTGACTATCTTGACATTCTGCAAATCATTGCCTTGGCTCACTAAATTGATAACATCAGGTTAATTTCCTGATGTAGAACAAGAAATGGCATGTTCCCCTGATGTCCTAAGAGAATACATGTGGGCAATAGAGTGGGAGATAAACCCCAGAAAATTGGAGGAGTCTGCCTCATCAGTGAAGATGTTAGGGGTATGGCAGGTCATGGAGCTAAATCTGCACTTGGCCCAGGAGTCAGAGAAACTGACAGGCAATCCTAGACGTCTCCTCTGTCCTCTTCCCTATATAGTTTGGGAAGTCCTTCCTCTTATAAAAGGAAGGACTTCCTCTTCCCTATATACTTTGGGAAGTCCTCTTCCCTCTTTAGTTTGGTCTTTAGTCAAACCAAACTAAAATCATCCTATAAAAGGTAATAGTCTATCTTTATAACTCATAGGAATATTTGAAAGCTTTTTCATATTCCTTAAAGTTACAGGTTGAAATTGAATTTAAAAGGCACTTTCCAAAACTGAATCACCTTTTTTTTTCTGAATAAGTAGTGCTACAAACTCAGAAAAAATATGTAGGTATTGAACTCTCTTAAGCATAATTTATGTTATTTTAGGTTTGTTTGTGCTGATTTATTTTTTACATTTTCCCACTATATTTAGTTTAATTTTAAAAGATTTATTTAGCTCCTCCCCTTTGTATATGCAAATTATGTAGGAGATAGGCATATAAATAAGATTTTGTACTAAAGATTATATAATTTAGAAGAGAAAATGCAAATTTTCAAAAACTCAGAGTTGTGATAAATTTCACACAATAACATTAAAGAAAGTTTATGATAACTTGAAGGAATGAGAAATTATACCCATGATTAGAGAGATTCAGGAATAATATATTAAGAAATAGCCCTCTAGCTACATTTTAAAGCTTGAGCTGGGTTCCTACTAAATTCAAAGAATGAGAGAGAAGATCTTTCCAGGTACAGAGCAAACAGTAGAGGCAATGGTGTGTTTAAAAGAAAACGTAGAGTAGCTCCGATAATGAGTATTTCAGATTAACTGGAGAGTGAGGAGGTTTTAAAGAAGAAGAAATGTAGGATGAGAGACTAGATTAGGGAACTGTTACTGCTGGGTTTAGGAATTGGTGCTTTATTTAGTAATCCATTGAGAGGCACTGGGACAATGACATGTTCACAGCAGTGTTCCAGGAAGATTTCTTTGGCAGTTGTATATAGAGGCAGGGACCACAGTGAATTAGAAAGAGCTCCAGACTGGGAACTGGGGACCTGGCCAAATCCAACCTGTGTCTAATTTGGGGCAAGTCGTTTCCTCTACAGGACTTCAGTTTTCTTCTATGAAGAATCAAGAGCTAAATTCCTTTTAGCTCTAAAAAGGAAAGAACCAATAGTAAGAGGCTTTGCAAAAATGAAATGTTACATGTCTCCTACATATGGTTTGCTTTATTATAGAGAAATTAAAGATGTGATTAAAAGAAAACATTCCTTTCTGGTATTCGGTAATCACATGGGATGGCTTTCATCAAAGAGCAGTCCAAATGACTTAACCTCATGCTAGCTCCATAAAGAAGTTGGCAAGCGGATGTAATGACAACAAAGCCTCCTTTTACCTATATAAATTGTTAAATAATTATTAAGTACTTTCTGGAGTTACAAAAGAGCCAGAATGTTAGATGAGCAGGCAGATCTGGGAAAGTGAACCTACAGCTCCTCGGTCTCCAGGGAACAGCATGAAGCTGTGAGAGTCCTTGTGCCCCAGCTCCCCTACAGCCACATGGAAAGGCAATGATCAGGGACCCACAGGGGTGAGATGACTCCAAGCATATGGACCAATCACCAAAGACACTACAATGTGATAACATTCATCTCAGAAGAGGCCAGAATGACAGGCATCGGCAACCAGAAATCATGGTAGAGCTGTGGAGAGCTCCAAGGTGCTAACACCAGCCAGAGGGAGACTCTGGAGCAGGCACTTCCTTCCAAAGGCTGTGATGCTCTTTCTGCTGCCTAGAAGTTAAGTCACCCTTAAAAGGAAGGTGGGAAATGGTGATCCCTAAAATTAACAGAGATTACCCATGAACTACTGAGAAAACCCTGAATGACTGAGTTTACTTCAAATTGATGAATTAACAATCATGTTAGAGAAAACCAAAGAAGGTCTAACTTGTACATACCTGAATACATGGCCTGTTGGAATCAGACTGAGTTGATTACAAAGTGAAATGAGCCCTGGCTGGTGTGGCTCAGTGGATTGAGCATGGGCTGCAAACCAAAGGGCCACCAGTTCGATTCCCAGTCGAGGCATATACCTGGGTTGCAGGCCTGGTCCCCAGTAGGGGATGCAGGAGAGGTAACCACACATTAATGTTTCTCTCCCTCTCTTTCTCCTTCTCTTCCCCTCTTTCTAAAAATGAATAAATAAAAAAATCTTTTTTAAAAAGTGAAATGAAAGATGAAGAATTTAAACTAAAAGTATAGACTGTTCTTTTAAGAATTTTGGTTACATAAAAGGTAATATAAGATGATAGCTACAGGCTTTTGTTTTATTTTAGGATAGGAGAGACTTAAGCATGTGTATGTGTAATGAGAAATAACCAGCAGAAATGAAGGGGTTGGAGACATAGGAGGAAAAAGAATGATTGACGGAAGGAAATCCTCGAGGAGGCAGAAGCTGAGGATCCAAAAGACAATTGGAAAGATTAGCCTACAGTGACATATAAATCTTTTATGGAGTAAGGAGGGAAGAATGTTTGGATTCAAAAAAAATTGTAGTGTATAGGAGATAACCTATTTTTAGATTACTAATTTTAAATTATTAAAATCATAAATAAAGAAAGGATCATCACTACTAACCCCAGAGACATTAAAAGGATAATAAAGGAATACTACAAACTACTCTGTGACCAAACACTTGATAATTTAGATGAAATGGACCACTTTGTTTGAAAGACACAAACTACCAAAACTCATAGAAAAGGAAATAAATAATCCAAATCAGTCTATAAATAAATTGAATCAGTAATTAAGAATCTTTCAAAAAGAAAGCACCAGGCCCAAATGGTTTCACTGGTGAATTCTACCAAAGATTTAAGGAAGAAATGATATAATTCTCCATGATCACTTCTAGAAAGTAGAAGGAAAATTTCCAAATTCATTTATGAGGCAGCATTATCAAATCCAAATAAATACACTAAAAGAAAGAAGACCAATAGGCATATATTTCTCATAAATACACATGTAAAAATCCTCACAAAAATGACCATATCTAAGCAAGCAAACAAGTCTCAATAAGTCTTATAAGATTAAAACCAGAGTATGTTCTCTGACCACAATGAAAATAAATTAGAAATCAATAAAAATAAGATGTCTAAGGAAACTCCATATATTTGGAAATTAATTGACACACTTCTGAATAATCAACTGGCAAAGAAGAAATTAAAGGATAAATGTGAGAATATTGAATACAGAATGCCAATAAAAGTAACATATATCCAAATTTGATGGATGCAGCTAAGGCAATGCTTAGATTCCTCCTTAAATTACTTTACCAGGATATATAAAAGGTCTAAAATCAATGATATAAGATTTCACTTAAAAAGCTAGAAATGGAAGAGCAAAGCAAATTCTTTAAAAGTTGAAAGAAAGAAATACAAGAGCAAAAATCAATGCAGTAAAAGCTAAACCATAAAGAAAATAAAGTCAAAGCTTTATTCTTTGAAAAGATCAACAAAATCGATCAATCTTTTGCTAGACTGATCAATAAAAAAAGAGGAAGCCCAAATTACCGTTATCAGCAATGAAAGACTTTATAGATACTAAAAAGATGATAGGAGGATATTATGAACAACTTTATGCCCCCAAAATTGACAACTTAGGTAAAATAGACAAATTCCTTGAAAAGTACAATTTAGAAAAATAGATACAAGATGAAACAGAAAATCTAAATAACATTTTATTAACTGAAGAAATTGAAATTGTTGTTTAAAAGAGAAAACTTCCCCATGAAGGAAATTTGAGGCCCCTGTGGTTTTACTATTAGCTTTGTTCAGCACTTAATTACTTCCAATTTTACAAAAAATCTTTCAGAAAATAAAGGAGGAGGACCACATTTCAGTCTGTTTTATAAAACTAGCAAGCCTAAACCCAGCACTACATAAAGTGGAAAACACACATGAAGAAGCAAAGGTCAGCCGAGGATGTGATGTTGGTTTAACATTCCAAAATCTATCAATGTAATTTTATTAATGTTAATAAAAGAGATAAACCATATGATCATTTCAAGAGTGTTTGATAAAATTCAACAGTCAAAACTCAGACAACTAGAAAAAGAAGGTTGCTGTAGAAAACTGATAAAGACAGCGTGTCAAATGCTTTCCTCCAAAGATGGGGAAGAAAGTAAAGATGCTCACTCTCACAGTGAGCTGAGCAGCAGCAAGAGAAAGGTAGTTCTGAAAAACTGAGCGTTTACTAGAGTCTAGTTCATCCGCAAGAAACTGGTTAAACTAGCCTTGATAGGGACATTAACCTGGAAAAGCTCAAATATTGACACAGAAAGCAAGTATTCTTAAGACTGAACTATAGTTCATCATTCAGCAGCATTTCTCATCAAGATAGGACCTCGTAAGGACTATAGAATATGTATAAAGAGCAGTTGTTATATGAATGAATTTATAAGACTGAAAAGTATGTTCAAGAGACTTATTTAAGAAAAAGATCAAAACTATGAACATTAAAATGGCAATAAATTCACAGCTATCAACAATTGAATCTAAAAAGCAAACAAGCAGAGCCCAAACAGAATCACGGACATGGAGATCATGTCTACGGGAAGGGAAAGGGTGCAGGGATTGAGAAGTACAAGTTGGTAGGTACAGAATGGACGGGGGGATGTTAAGAACAGTATAGGAAATGGAGCGAAGGACTTATATGTGTGACCCATGGACATGAACTAAGGGGAGTAGATTGCCGGAGGGAAACTGGGTACTGAGTAGAGAGGGGGAAAGGGGAAAAATTGGGACAACTGTAATAGCATAATCAGTAAAATATATTTAATTTTTTTAAAAGAAGTATGTTCAGTGTTACCACGGGTTATCTCTGGGTCATGGAATTATGAATGTTTTCTCTTATCTCTTCAGGCTTATCTGAATGTCTTTAATGTTTTATTATAAAGAATCATTATTTCAATAATCAGAAAATATGTGATGATGTCATATAACCTGAAGGATAATGTTCACATTTCTGAGTCTGGCAGAAAAATGCCTCTCCTGCTGATTCTGCTTTACCTCCCCATCTTTTCCTCCCACCTCTGAACCCCACCCCCAAGTGACCCCATGGCCCCACAGCCAAGCTTGCTCAGGGTTTTTAAAAGTTGTAACAATGTATGCGCAGTCGATCTTAAACGGAGAGACAGAGCCCTCCAGCCAAGGGCAGGTCAAAGCTCACAGAGCGTTTGCATTGCCCCTAAAACATCTCCACGGAAAAGGGGTAACACCAGTTGCTTTCAAAAGCTCATCTGATTACCTAATATTTGAAACAATAAAATTACAGCGTAATACAAATAAATGTTTAGCAACTTCTTAGAGCTCTACTGTTTAATACAGTAGACCCTTAGCTACAACGTTGGCTATGGAGTAACTGAAATGGGGCTAGTAAAACTAAAAAATTAACTTTTCAATTTTACTTAATTTTAATTAGTTTAAAATTAAAAACCGTCACTCAGTTCAGCTATTGAAAATTGTTAAAATATGTTTGTGAATCTACTCTTTCAACCGTGAGTTTTATGACATCTAAACAACAATCAAGTATTTCCAATGGAAATGTGATGTCCAAACAGAGAGAGATTGCAAGTTTAAAATACTTACAGAATTCAAACACTTGGTAAAAAAAAAAAAATCTTGTAAAGTGTTTTATTGCTAATTTTTATAGGTTTTCTAATGCGGTGATAATATTTTACATACATTGGTTTAAATAAAAATGCAGTATTATAATTAAGTTTAACTTTGTTTTTACTTTTTAACTTAGCTATTACAAAATTTTATGAGGGAGACCCCCCAAAAAGAGAGAATTATCTTCTGGAGGGCGGGCCCCTTGTAGTACAGACTTCTCCTGCTAGGTGAGTGTTCCAGGAACCCATCTGTATCAGTGTGCCAGCTGGCATTGTTGTGAGGGGCTGCATTCGGCTTCAGTGAATATTTTTTGAAGAATCAACAGTGTTTGCCCATTTTGTGATGGATGAGCACATCTGCCCACACAGTGCTTAGTGTTCAGCAGTTTTTGACCAAAAAGAGCATGACCCCCGTGCCCTGAAGTCACCTGATCTTGCCTGATGATCCCTGAATGAAAAAAGTCCTCAAAGGGAAACATTTTGCTGATGTGGAAGAAGTAAAACAAAAAAACGGCAGAAGCACTAAAAGGCATCAAAATCGACAAGTTCAAAAACTGCTTTGAGCGGTGGAAAAAATGTCTTGCTAGGTGTATTGCATCAAATGGAGAGTACTTTGAAGGTGACTGAAGTTTAAACATGTAAGAATAAGTGCACAATTTCTATAAATAAATCTGGCTTTCTGGGGTCCCCTCTTGTATATATGTGGCTTGCATTATATTTCTACTGGACGGTGCCACCTTCAAACTTGAGGAAGAATGAGACCTAAAATAATTGTATGTGCCATAGCAAGTTTCTTCTCCTTTTTAAATTTTAGTTTTCAATTACAGTTGACATTCAATATTATTTTATATTCATTTCAGGTGTGCAGCATAGTGGTTAAACAATCACATACTTTACAAAGTGATCCCCCTGATATTTTAAGTACCCACCTGGCTCCATCCATAGTTATTTCAGAGGGTTTTTTTCATTTTTTTGTTTACTTTGACTGTTATTATTGTTGTGCTTAAAATCCTTTCAAATCAACTAGAAGTAGCAGTATTCTTTTTCTGAAAGATTGCCTTTCAGCTGTACTATGAACTCCATGCCACCTACCCAGGTATATAGTGTGTTAGCAGATTAGATACCTATGATGAGTATGTGCTTAAGAGGGGTACTGTTATGTTATTGCAACGTTTTTGCTACTATATTTCTTTAAACCTAGAAAGTTCTGTGTTTCTTTCCGAAACACTAGCAAAAATAGCTCCAGACATTGGGTACTTTTGTATGAAAGCTAACAGTACTTTTATTTTCTATTTGCCATTAGGACTCGATCCCCTTTGTCTGGGCTTTGCCACAAAGGACCGAACAATTAAAATTTCCCAGAGGTCCCTTCTCTTAACTTTTAACAAAGCCTTAGCCAGTGCTCTGTCCCTTATTCATAGCAGTTGCTTTCGCCTTTCAATGAAAAAGTAAAACTGGGAATAGTGACCAGAGCTTTCAGAACTTTTTCCATTGAAATGCAAACAATCCTCTGGCGCCTCTGAAAATTCTGAGAAATTGTTGGGTTGGGGTGATGTTTCCAGAAAATCTGGCATTCTTCTCCGGTTCATGGCTGGTTTAAGCTCTTCTCTTTCCAAGTACATTCAAGTAAAGTCAGCAATTGACTGTCTCTCGCAGGGCAAACTCCCAACTTGAACACTGACCAAAAGAGTAACTTTTCCCTTCCAAATCTGGGATTATGACTAGTAAATCTCAGAACTACCTTGTCACATCTCCTCTCCAAATGCAAAGTTGCTGCTGACAGATGCCCTTCTCTGTGACCCCATCCGGGAACCAGCACACCCTGTGGGCAGCATTTGCAGTGGCCAGGCACAGCCGAGCAAAGATCACTTGTATGTTGTTAAGGTGATGATGGGCATTGTCTTTGGATTCACTAAAGCAGTCATCCGAAGCGGTGTAGAAAGCGTCCACAATTTTTATGATGCCTCACAGCCCATGCTCTTTTTTCCAAAGTGCTCAGCATGGCATGAAGCCACCGGTCTTTCCTGTGTTCCTCAACAGGATAAGAAATCTGAATGGGTAAATCAACAAAGCAGCTGCCAAGTGTTCAATTAGCATGCCACGAGATTCTGATCTTAGATAAAACCACCTTGCCTGTGTCCCCCTTCCGTACTATCTATACTATACAATCTGGCTCCTATTATGTCATCATATTACAATAATTTGAAAGACACTGCGATATTCATTTTTCTGAATGTATACAAATACATGTATTTCTCTCATCTCATGAGTAGGATTCATGTTCTGTTTTTCTTTTGTGGCACATAGATTAAGCTCAGTGGATACTTATTTGATGAAGGCAGCTTAACAAAGAATTTATCTAACAGTTTCTGACATGTTGGAGGAGCAAATGGGAAAAAACTCATGCTTAGGTAGAACATAGAAAGCTCTCATCTGGGATGAAGCTAAAAGCGGCTAAACTATGTGGAAACCTCACAAGAAAAACTAACTAGGAATAAGGTCTTTGCTATTAGGTGCTGTGCACCCTTTCAGTCTCCATGCTCACCAAGCATCAGACACTTAAATAATGTAATGAACCCCAAATTAAAATTTTTATGGAAAATTCTGCTATAAAATATAGTTGAAAACACAATTCTCTACATTTATTCGTGAATCTCTCTGGGACTCTGTTTCATCTTCTGCAAAGTGAGGGAATCGGTATGTAAATTCCAGTGATTCCATAAATCTGAGGCATGGACCTTTTACTTACTACAGTCCTAAATAAAGCTTTGCAAACCTGTGACCCAAAATAAAATTTAAAAATCAGTAGTAACTTTTAATCTTCACACAAGGACATTTTTCATTGCTTTTTCTTAGTGATAGAGGCAGGGAGAAGAGAGAGAGGGAGAGAAACATCAATGTCAGAGAGAAACATTGATTGGTTGCCTCCTGCAAGCACCTGGACTGCTTGACCAGCTGAGCTGTACTGTCCAGGGCGTTAAAAAAAAATCAGTAGTAATTTTTAATGACAAAGTTAACATATACAGATAATAGTGATTTTTCTTGAAAATGCAAACTTTTTTAAAAAAGCAAGTGGCAGAAAGGATTGAAATGCAAAACAACTTTTAGCCATGAACTATCACTATAGTTCACCCTCAGACACTGTGAGGGCTCAGACACAGTGCCAAGCACACAGGATATGTTCAAGAAATTTTTGTCGAGGATTATGTGAATAAGTCCTCCAGCACTCTCTCACAACCAAGGTAGAAGTTTTGGAGAACAGCTGGCCAGTCAGCACATCTCCCGGATATTACGTGAACAAGGAGGAAGTGGCATCACCTCCATGCACCCCACCAACCCTGCCTGTGGTCAGGAAAAGCCCTCCTCTAGACTCTTCTCCCACCCACCCCAGCCTCACGACGCTCCATTCTCCGTGGCTGGTCAGGAAACATTTTTGAGCATCTTTCGTACACTTTTGTAGGCTCAGGGATACAGCTTTATTGGGATTCAAACTTGAGGCTATCATGAAAGTTCTAGTATTAACAACAAAGTTCCAAAATATCCATTGTAAATGGCAATAAATTTAAGGATCCAAAGTATTTTAAAACTACCACTGGCAAGGCAAAATTTGTTGTCCAAAAACTAGCCATGCATCTCAGTGGATTTCCCTTCTATTCCACACACACATGTGTATGCATGCACACACACACAGAATATTTCCCTATTAAGCTAATATTCCAGACAAGAGGATGGAGGAGATGAGTAGGGGCTATCAATAATCAATGCTATGTTATGAGAAATGTAGTAAACTTAGTATTGATCACTAGAAGGAAAAAACATTTTTCTTACAGTTGAGAGATTATGGATAAAGGTATAACATATTAGTTAAAATGATTTAAATGGGAAAATAAAATTTAAGTAAGTGACCTACATATGTGGAAAATGCAAATTCTTTAAAAACCATCTGCTCAAGCTTGCGGTCTGCCAAGTAACCAAACTGACAAAGGAACCATCAAGTCAGGACCATTACTGAGGAAAGAATCTCTCCAGTTATACCATAGATTCATTCCACTTTGTCACTCTGCCACACATCACCTACTTAGAAAGCCATCTTGGGGATCCACCGTACAGCACAGAACAGTATGGAGGATCACAGGATCCTGGGTTGAAAAGGTACAGAGATCTATTCAGAGCCCCGAACTGCTTTAAATCAGGTCTTCCATTACACGGCAAGCAGAATGATGTGTCAGTTTGAAAAAAAAAAGAAAGAAAAGAAAAATTGCTTTCAAAGGCCTCAGAATGGTCTCTGCTTTGAGGCATTGGAAAAAATTGATTTCAGTAATTGAAAGCAAGTTTTGCTGTGCATGAGCAATCAGCTTCACAGAAGAGTCTGCCTACATAGCCCTCTAACTTCTGCAAAATCTGAATTATAATTGGACTGTACCCACAAACAAGCAAACAACCCAGGTGGGCTAAAATCTGTATCTCTTTTTCCAGGTGCCTCTTAACATAAGTGTTATATACTACATTTTATAATTAAGATCTTCTGGAAATGATTACAGATTTCTTCCCTAGTATGGCTACATTACCAAATCTTAACCGAATGAATGGAAGACTAACCCAATCTGGACTGAATATTTTTCACTTGATAAAGGAAACATTGCCACACGTAGCCAATTCTCTACTACAGCATAAGGAGTCAAATTATTTTGTTTGAAAATCTGTCTTCTCAATTCTAAATAATGAGATTAAACCCTCATTTTTTTCTATCAGTAGAAATCAAAATCAAAACAAAATTAAAAATGTCAGGCTTAATTTCACATCCCTAAATGTAGAAAGGGGTTTTTAGGTGGTCCACTTGTTTATAACCCTGATTCCAAAAAGACCACATCTAAAATATTTTAAAATGGTCCAAAAAAACCCTTCTAGTTTTTCAATAACCTTCAGAGAAGATGCTATACTCGATCTCAATTCATTCTGGAATTGTCAGGTCTTTAGATTCTTCATACTGAAATTCCATTCGTCACCAGTGTAAGTTGAAGCACTTGAACACAACTCTCTGGAGTCTTCACCAATCCCTGGAATCGCTCAGCCTTTCCATCTTCCCCAACCTGCTAAACCTTTTGAGGTCACATGACTCCTGCCCAGCCCAGGGAGGATGCATTTAAGGATTTAAGAACTGGAACTGGCATATAGTAAGAGCTCACTTTAAGAGTTAGTGACTATGCATGGTGTCATGTGGATACTAGATTTATCTGACTGATCACTTCATAAGTCATATAAATGTCTAATCGCTACATGTACACCTAATACTAATATAATATTGTATGTAAACTGTAATTTATTTTTTTTTAATTTTTAAAGCTAGTGATTATGATGATGACAACTCAGATCACATGCCAGATGCCACTTCAAAGCTGCTCTCTCTCACAAGACACTGGATTTTTTTAAGTAGGTACTATGCCAAACTGACCTAACCCCCCATTCATTTTTTCTGTTCCTTTGGACTGCAGAGCATTGCTAAAGAAAATTACAGATTTTACTGCTCTCCCTACAAATTCACGCTAACTTCGAATGTACTCCTGGATGACCAAAACCCTATTATTTATTTCACCTGCCTCCGTTCAGTAGCACACTCCCTAAACGAATTACTCCAACTCTTCTCTATCTTAAATTTTCTCCACCTAAGGCGGCTTCTCCCACCTGATCCCTTCAGGAACTGATTTCCATGCTATTTTATGTACACCAGCACCTTGCATAATATCTGAAAGACAGAGTTTGTTCAGTACATGTGTATCTGACTGAAACAAACAAAAAACATTCAATGTACTTTCTATGAAAACTTATATCTTCTTTTCCCCCAAAGAATTGGGGAAAACCTTAGCCAAATGTAGTCAGCGTAGTGGTCACTTCCAGACTCTGGTCTTTGGTCCTAGTTGCACATGGAGCCCAATCTCTTGGTCTGCAGTTGTTCGGGGCTCCCATTTTAAATAGAGGCTTCTTCTCAATATTTGCACAACCCTGGCTAATTCAATTCCTGCCAAATATGTACAAATGAGGGACTTGCTGTGCCTGTCCCCTTTGAACCATCCCTCCTGGTACCTGGGAATCTACTTTTCTCTCTTTAGTTCAGTTCTCTGACTGTGGGGTAATCAAATCCACTCCCCCTTTTTTCCCCATTTCAGCTCCATGCTAGTCCACAAGAAGCCTCACGTGCATGAGTATGGACACCCAGTCCGAGCTCCATACGCACGCATCTGCTAACAACACTTGGTTGGCCAGGGCTGGGACTGAAGTTTACCCACATCAGCAGTATGGTCCAGGTGGGGAAGTGAATATGGAAGAGGCCAGCCGATCCCTGAAAGCAAAGAAAGAGTTCCAGTTATGGGGTGTGTGGTCCAGAGGGGCTGTGGTGTGTCCAAGAAGGGCAAAGCTCCCAGAGGATGGGCAGAGCCTTCTAAAGCAGAGGCCTGGGCAGGGCCCCATTGCCTGGGTCCTCGGATAGTACAGCTGCCATTCAAATCATTCTCTGATCTGCATAATAGTTACCAATGAACATCAGAGCTCAAGCCTTTCACTTGAAAAACCCAAATCCTTTATTCCAAAGTAATTAATTCTGTAATGATTTCTGTGCTGCTCTATCCAGCATTCCTTGATCTGTGTAGCCTAAAGAGCTAACCACTTTTTACCACCTTCAAATGAGATACACACAAATCCTCATTTCCCTCCCTTCTTCATTCACTCTGGACGTAAGGCTTATCCTTCTGAATGCCCCTCTTCCTTATCTCCATTCCCAGAGTGTCATCCCTCACCATGGAGGCAAATAAACGCAGATGGTGTACACAGTGACTTCAGGTGGTGCACAGAGAGCTCTTTTCTGAAAGTTGTATACTGAATTTAATATGCATTATAAAAATCTAAATATCTAAATATGTATGATAAAAATGATAAATAAAATCAAAATTTTTTCATTGTACTTGGTGGAAGTCTGTCTGAAGTATAGCCTATAACATATGGGCCTTGGATAATAAAAGGTCCTCCAAAAAAATAAAATTAAAATAAAATAAAATAAAATAAAATAAAATAAAATAAAATAAAAATATAAAATAAAATAAAATGAAATGAAATAAAATAAAGCCCTGGCTGGTTACCTCAGTTTGTTAGAGCATCATCCCAATATCCCAAGTTGTAGGAAAGTTGTGGGTTCAATCCCCAGTCAGGGAATATACAAGAATCAAGCAATAAATGCATAAATAATCAGAACAACAGATTGATTCCCTCTCTTCTTCTCTCTCTCTCTAAAAATCAATAAATAAAAAATTTTAAAATAAATACATGAAATCACAGCACACTTCTGTCCTTCTCTCTTTTTTAGTTTTTTACAATAATCCCTCCCACAACACAATTAATAAACTACATATTAAAAATAAAAATCTAACCAGCATATCAAACTGCTGATATTGTTGCATAGATTGATGCTACAAAAATATGAATTGGTTTTGAATATATAATTTATAAAATAATAGGAAGCAGTTGACTTAGATACAACAAAAATGGCAATGTGGAACAGAAACGATAGAATTTGGTGAATGCTGTGTGTGGGAGAGCTCCCTAAAAAAAATACACATTTCTTGTCCTGGGTCTTCCACTTCTCAGCTGTACAAACCTAACTCCTATAAAACTGGTTTCCTCATCTGCCTATAGATAGAGGCATTGAGAAGATGAAATGGAGAAATACATGGAAAATCTACGATGTGGTTCTCTCCAAGGCTGGCCTCTTCTCTGTAATCCCAGTCTTCACACTTTCTAGATTCTGGCTCCCTCAACTGTGCTGTTCTTTTTTGGTAATTTCCATCTTTTCCTATTTATTGCTATTGGTTCATTCTCTCTTTCTTACCTGGTTGGATTTCCAGTTTCCTGGAAATTAATTCCTCTACTTTACTAGTCACCTAGGGCTGCCATAACAAAATACCACAACTAGGTGGTTTAAACAATTGACACTTACTTTCTCACACTTCTGGAAGGCCAAGATCAAGGTGTCAGCAAGGTTGGTTTCTGCTGAGAACTCTCTTCCTGGCTTGCAGATTGCCACCAGTCCTACAAAGACACCAGTCCTATCAAATTAGGGCCCCACTCCTATGACCTAAAGTAACTATAATTACCTCTTTAAAGGCCCTATCTCCAAATACAGTTACATTGGGGATTAGGACTTCAACATATAAATTTGGGAGGGCATGATTCTGCTCATCACACTTACTATTTTCTTCTTCCTGTATGAGCCAAATTAAATGAAATGATGGATATAAGGTAATAACTTCAATTAGAAGTTGAATCAGCTGTAGTGCTTTGTTTTTTTTTATCACAGAATCCCAAGCCCCATTCCAGGTCTACCGAACCAGAAAACTTTGAGAACAGTGTGACCAGGGAGCTGTCATTTTTACATCTAAACAGCTGAATCTGTTGTCACACCTAGTTGACAACCACTGATCTATATCCCTCGCCTTCACCCTCAATGTACACTTCTTCACTAAAAACTATTACAACAATGTTATAAACCGCACTGAGTACTTCTATAAAACTAAAACTTTTCATCCCTTGTGACAATGCTCTGTTGTGCCAACTACTCTCAGATGTCAATGGGAATCACAGTTCATAATGTCAGTCCACTACTGGTTCACTAAACCGTTTTTTAAAAAAACCCTCCCATTTCAAATGAAAATGTTATTTTTTAAGAACATTATCTAACTTGTTAGATAGAATTCTGTGTTTTTTGAAAACTTTATCAAATGATTACAAAATTGGCCAATTTTCCTATAAACTATTCTCTTTTCAAAAGAAAATCAAAGCACAAACTTCCCTTTAAGTCTCTTAGATAAATGGGATTTACAGGAAAAGGTACACTTGTAACCTGATAGAATTTATGTGCTTAAAAAGCAGCAACAGCCCCATTGTAGACAGAAAATGTATTCATACAGTATATATAATGTAATAGGATGAATCTGGTTTGATTAACCTCTGACCTTAAACTCCCATTAACTCAGATCTAAACCAGAGAAGCAACACTCTTGTTCACCTCATTAACATATTGAAAAATGTCTGAAACCACTTTTGTAAAATGCTCATTCGTTTATATATTCATTCAACCAACCAAAATGTATAGATCACCTTCGATTTTCCGTGACTGCATAAACAACTAACACACAATCTCTGCCCTAAGGAATTTAATTCTTGAGTTAGAGATAAAGATGGAAACCATTCACTACCAAGCAGTATAATTATGCCTAATGCAACTGTATTTGGAAACCACATGTACAATTAATTTCTAGTATAATTGTCAAGTCCCGGTTCTAAGGCATTTGGTTTTGGTGCCTGCTTATTAGAGAAACCCATTTCTTTTGGGGAAGAATATGAAGGGACTTTGGCATTTACATGCTTGGAAATTGGAGAGGTACAAGGCTGTTTTAGCAGCTGCTGTGACAGAAAAGAGAAACTACATCTTAATAAAATTAGAGGAACAGGGAAGGTTTTACAAAAGTGACACAAATTGAATTTTAAACAACAAAGTATGAGTTATCTAGGTAGGAACTTCTGACCTGTGAGAAAATAAATTTCTGTTGTTTAAGCCACCTGCTCTATGGCATTTTGTTATATCAGCCCTAGCAGAATAAAGCAGTTCGTGAGACTACAAAGAAGAAAGGGAGTCAGGGGAGGGGAGAGGTGAGGATTAAAAGAGTCCCTATGAAAGGGTTGGCTGTCACCATCACCACTGCTCACCCACAGCAGTGCGGCCTTGGTGGCAGGATCATTCCTGCAGACTCCCTCTATGGAAGCCACCCCTCTCCCTGCCGTATGTGTATAGTGTATGCTAACTCCTGGGACTTCACATTTTGAGGCAGTGATGCGAGAAGAAGAGGAGTGCTTAAAACCACCCATCCCAGCAGCGAGGAGTAGGTCCTGCCCCAGCTTCTGGAGGCTGCCTGGAGCGTTGCAGCTTGCAAGCTGGTTCTCCAGCCTCCCTTCAATTCTTCGAGCCTTGATATCCTCCCAGGAAAGTATACTTTGTTTAGGAAAGCCAGAGTCCTTTTCTGTTTCAGCTGAAGTCCTGGTTGCAAACAATTTTCATCTCTTTCTTGACTGGAAAATGACAGAAACAGAGGGCTCTGGACCTTGAGGATTCCTGGAGGATATTGAGGAGCAAGTTTACCTCAGGAATGATAGATTAGTGAAATTATCATTCCTCAATGGTGTTACTTTTCCGAGCAGTACCAAGTAGCCTGAGTGGAAATCTGAGAGTCATAAATGTCATTTCTTATTATCCCCAAAGTGTTACCTAGCCAATGAGGAGATGACATACAAGTCTGTTTCTTATTTTTAAATAAAATTTGCCAAGACATTTTGGATTGATCCCTAAGACAAATTTTCATAAAATATTACTTTTGCTTTGACCTCTGAAATGTGGCCTTGGAATTCTGTATGTTCATTAAAGTTCATAAAATTTTAATAGTAATAATTAATAATTTGCAGTTCATTTCCAAATGTTCCAAATTATTGTTTCAAAGTTCTAACCTAAGCTAGAAAAGGCATCATTTTATTCTGTAAATGGGGAAATAAGATTAAAGCTATATGACTTTTTTGAAGTTTGCCGTGGATAAGTTTCTTGACTTATAATCAAATTTCCTGCTTATCATAAACATCAACATTATCATCATTTACCTTTATTAATTCTGTTTGCAAAGTACTCCTGTTAATATGACCCTGTTTGAGCTTCACTCACTTGTTTATTTATTCCACAATGTTTTTTGTCTTTAAAATGTGTCTTGGATCTATGTTAGGTACTGAGAATATGGCAATTAATTACTAAGTCTAATTAATTACTACTATTAAGACTCATTAATTACTAAGATGACTGCTCTTATTGCAATTACAGACCAGTGATGGAGTTAGACAAGTAAGCAGCGATTCCGGCATGCTGGGAACAGTTCCGTGATGACATCTGGGGAACTACCGTGTTATAGAAGTGCAGGAGATGTGGTCCAAATCCAGAATGCAGTGAAGAGGGCATCTGGACTTACTACAACTTTGAAACAGAGAGGACAGAGGTAACACTCCATTCAATTTCACAAATAAAGAAACCAGGCTCAGGAAGGTCAATGGCCTACAGGCATTAACAGTAACTGATACAATCAAACTGGCAGTAACCAGAGCAGAGGGGGTAGAGGGATAATGGGAGAAAATAGGAGAAGGTCCATCAAAGAACACATATAAAGGACACATGGACAAAGCCACAGCAGGTAGGTTCGAGAGGGGGCAGTGGGGATGGCTGGGACAGGGGACTGAGGTCAGGTGAAAATGGAGACAACTGTACTTGAACAACAGTAAAAAAAAAAAAAAAAAGGAAAAATAAAATTAAATAAGACTGCAATCTCTTACCTTTTCTCCTTCCACTGCAAAATGGTACTGTGACGCTGAAATCATGACTGTCACTTTATCATCATCATCATCATGATTACGATAAGAAATGTAATGAGACACATGTAGTCCACAACTGCAGTTTATATGTAAAAAGGCAGTGAAAATTAGCATCATGACGTCAGTCAATGGTACAGGTACATTACCTAGTTACAACGGTAGAGAATCTATCACCTGGGATCACAGTTGCTTTGGGATTTTTAAATAACTAGAGCCCAGCAAGTTGGCAATGGACAAGTTTCATGGGAAAGATAAATGCTGAGGAGTGTTTAAAAAGGAATCAGGGGTTGTGTGAAAAGGGCGAAGAATTAAAGATGAAAGGATCACCTTAGTTGGCTCATTAGAGGCAGGACCTGACAAGATATGGCCAGGAGGACATTGTCCCCTGCAACAGGTGTACAGACCCAGGTGTACCTAGAGGAGAGAACATTCAGGCAGGATGAAACCATCCATGAGATTTGTCACCTCTAAGAGGCCCTGTGAATTTTTTCAGATGTAGATTTCTTCTGACTGTATGAAAAAGGAAATACGAATTTAGAGAAGGATGCATGATGACTTAGGAAAGAAGCAAGAGAAAGTTTGTCAAGGTAACTGGACTATTGGGAGTCAGTCACATTTCTGGTGGTCACAGATCATGACCATTTCCGCTCTTTTTGCAGAAAATGCTTTCACTCTAGCATAACTCTGCAAGTATTTTTCCTTTTATTAACTTATTTTTCAATTACACACCTTATGAAGTGATCACTCAGATAAGTCTAATACCCATCTGACACCATACACAATTATTACACTATTATTGACTGTATTCCCTATGCTGTACTTTATATCCCTGTCACTATTTTTACACTAAAAGCCTTTTTTAACTGTCTAATGTTTTGGTAATCTCTTCCTGAACAGAATTTTAAACATCTTGCTCTTTCCTTAAAATTAGGAATATCTTTATTAGTCTATTAAAAACATTAGAATTCTGAACCTCTCTGTACAATAATAGGTAATAATAATCACCAAAATGTTGGTTTAACTCTTAATATGCTCAAATTTAATTTAAATTTTATTCAAATTTTAATGAACGATTTGTAGTAATTGTTCATTACACTTAAATGATTGACCATTTGAAACATTTTGGTCCAACCCATTAGATCCCAAAGTTCTTTGCTTCCCGGAGAACTGAATTTAGACGATGGATGTCTAAGCCTTTAAAACACCCAACCGAAGTCTGAACTGTCATAGTAGCTGGGTAAGAGATAAGAGGTAAGAAAAGTATCCAGTCATCCAACCACATTTCTGCTTTTTTTGTACAAGCTTCAGATGAAATACAGTCACTCAATAAAGTCCTTCTGTTTCTCTTTCCCTCCCTCCCTTCCTCTCTCCCCATTCGCCTGGAGAGGGGAACCCTAAACCCTGGAGCCCTGCCAGCAGCACCAAAAGAATCTCTTGACTATTTTCCCAGGGAATTCCTGCCTTAAATGTCAGCAGAGTACAACTCCCAGCCAAAGCAGAGTCTGCCTGGATCTGAATCAAGGAAAATGTGCCTGCCATATACCAAACGGGAAAACCTGGATCCTCGGGGCATGGGGGCAGGGGCAGGGGCTTAGTGAAAGGGTTTAGAGGACCGTTGGAAAGGTTTCCTCAGATCCTCCTCGCTGAAGAATGGGAAGCTAAGTCAAACATTTTGGTTCCTTGCTGAGGTTTTTTATTGTTATTTTTATTTTACTCTTTTGGTGGTGAACTATACTTCTGGAAACCACTCTGAGCTATTCTGAGGCAACACTTGTTTGATAAGGAAACAGAGCCACCATTGAAGCCCTTTGTTATCCTGGTGGCGGTGGTGGTGTGGCCCCTACTGTTGTTCTGTTTTGGGTTGGTTGTTTTGCGGTTGTTTTGTTTTTTGGGGGGATTTTTTGCTTGTTTTTAATGAACATACTGGTATGTAAGTGCTCTGGGGGGAATTCATGATGCTGTGATTAGTGAAAAGCAAAATAAGATTTATGAGTTACAATTGAATCTGCCCCTACCAGCCTGGAGACACTTCCCGTCTGGTAGTGAGGCACTGCTGGCGCTTTTAGTGCTTTTGTTTTAGTTTCCAATCTCTGAACACATGAAAAAAATATTAAAAGTCCTGAGGGCAAGGGTGGGAGACAGTCCACAAATCCCAAAGATACACATTAGCACCAAGGGAAAACAGTATGGCGTAAGTAGCTCAAAAATTCAGAAGTGAAGCGGGTCACTCGGCTCATTTTTGCTGAGTACTCTTGCAATTTTCATTTACCCACTTTCATTTTCCTGATAGGTTACTGACCTACAGCTTCACAAGGCTACTCAACTAAAAGCTCACAAGATAGCCTAACATGAATGGCCGATTTAAAATCAGTATGCCAGGCTACCGTCCTCCTCCCAAAGATCAGAGGACTGCTCAGTAACAAAGTCAAGAAGATTTAATCAATAAATTGTTATTCTATTTTTTTAAGTGAATTAGGCCCTTCCAAATTTACCAATGGGAAAAAAATTAGATTCCAAATATCATCTGGTTCTTGACCCAGGAGAGTTCAAAACAGATCCCAACTTAGCACTGTTATTTATAGTTGCCGGGGCTCCCTGCCTCACCTTGCCCCCACCTTCCCCACAGCACATTATAGATGCTTTCTTCCGGTGTCATAACCTGCATGCATTGCCAAGACAGTCCTATTGAAAATTTGTGTCCTTAGTCCAAAGAAAAGCAAGTCAAGCAGCGAGTAATATCTAATAAGAAAAACGACCTCATAGGTGAAGGGTTAATCCCTGGTCGATTTTAAGCCACTCTGCTGAGAGTACTAATAAGTGTATGACTCGGTGCCAATGAGGGTGGCCCTTCTCTTGATGGGAACAGGCATCCCTTAGGAACTGGACCGTCAACACATTCTACCAGGGCAGCAGTCAGCCAGCCAGAAGAAAGGGAAAGGGTCTGAGAAACCGTGGTAACCAAGTTTCACTGGCACTCTATAAAAGGGTGACGGGAACTGCCACAGCCATGGAAAGAATGCTAATGAGCTTAAGGCAACTTGCAAAGAGTGGATCTGAAAAGATCCCCCCAACCACCAGCAGCCCTAGGGATCACCTCACTTTGTGAGTGCCCTGAGGCTATGACCACAGGTTTCATTCACAAAGACGACCCTAAACAACATTTTCCCTTGTGTTCATCGGCCTCATAAACATTTCCGCCTCAATGTTCTCAGAAGCAAAGCAATTACATCTAGCCTATCTGCTTAGAAAGTCAAAGTTTTCAAATGTTTTTTTAAAAAATATTTTGCCCCTTTAAAAAAAATCTCATTCTAAAATCTGAATGGTAAACAGCTCTAAGAATCAGCATGAAATGTTTTAAGTGTTCTTTGTGGATTCACATAAGCTCACCCTTTCCCTCTCATCAGGATTTATTCTTTCAGAGAGCATATTTTTCAGGAGGCTGGAAACCCTGATGTACCATCATCCATGTGCAACCACGTTCTTAACGATGGAGATTTAATCTTCGCTATCTGAGAATGCTGGCAACAGTGATGATGTGCTCCTCTGAAATTCACACTCAAAACTCTAATCCCTCTTTCTAACGAGAACTTTTCACCCATTTCCAAGTCTCAAGTGCCCAAATGAGACAAGAAGACAAAAAATTGTAACTGTGATGTGGAAGCATAGAAGTCTTTGTCCTTTTCTCTTCTGCGTGTCTTCCTCACCACACTTCATTCTGAAAAACACTCTGATCTGAAGTTGGATGAAGAGGCGGGGCAGGGATGGGGAGGGTCCCATAGAAAGATGGGAGTTATCCAATTGTTGGGTGGAGCAGTAAGTTCATAAATGTTCATGGTATTATTAAAGAGTAATTAATTATTCTAAAATAAGAGCCATAAATGTGTCGGTAGTGACACACTGTTATAGACCAAGGGTTATGATTATTTCAACTCCAGGCACCTGACGTCCGCTTAAAGAAAAATAGTTAAGATAACAATGCAGACAGTCAATTCTCAGACCTGACAGAGTTCACCAAACTCTTTAGCCGGGGATGCCTTCATGGACAAGCAAGCTGTGTGATTGCATGGGGCCCCGCATTTTTAAGGGCCCTTCGCTTTGTTTAATGTCCTGTCATCGCAGTCTTGAAACTCTTAATCGTTTTTGAAGAAGGAGTCCTGCATCACGTTGCCCTGGAGCCCCACAAATGGTGCAGTCAGTGCTGTCCTTTGGTTTCTAGATCTGAAATTCACCTGCAATTCCCAAAATGTTTGTCCCTACCCAATCTCTATATTTTTTTAAATTTGCTACATCTCACCCAACAATTATTATTAACATAACAACCAGGTAAGCATCCTGGAGAAGTCTTATCTCTTACTTTTTCTTATTTTCTATTATTCCAATCAGTGCTGCCCAGGCTACAAATGGACCTGCAGTTTTCTATTGTGCTTAAAATGCCGTTCCTCTGATGATAAAAAAATAAAAATAAAAATAAATTTAAAAAAAAACTCAAATAAAAGCCATCGAATTCTACCACTCAAAAGGAATGCACTGCAGCCTCTCAACTCATCCCAATGGCTGGATAATGTAAATCCGTGTTCTCATAGCTGCCCAATTTCAACCACAACACACAACCAGACCAGAGAAATCCTCAGCAATTCTTTCTGGTAGGTAGAACTCAGACAAAGATTTAAGAAATTCTCATTTTCAAAGATGCCAGCTAAAGAAACATAGTGTAAGCATTTTGTGTTCCTGAAATGCTCTGTGTCCATAGAGATCAGGTAGAGAAAAGCTATTTCAAGTTCAAATATAACTTAGTGATTGCCACATGGGGCAGAATCTTTCCACCCCTAGACTCCAAAAACCCAATCAGACAAGTGGCCGTAATCTGACTCCCAGCACACTGGGAGCCGCCGGCAGGCAATGAGAGCGCACTCTGGCCAGGGAAGGCATGAGTGACAGACCCGCAGCAAGGCGGTGGGGGTAAGTCCTTCTTTGCCTTAAGGGAGCAATGCTCTGGGCCAAAAGATGAAACTCTCACGCTTGTGTTACAGTGATTTGTGCCTTCTCCGGCAGAATCTAGGAAGAAACTATATGGCAGGTGGGTAGTTCTCTAGATCACAGTACTGAGCATATTCAGCATAGAGAAGGCGCAAGAAAAGGGATGCTTTGTTGCAAAATCCTCCATATATGTTCAAGACCTGTGGGGAGTGGGGGGGCGGGCAGGAAAATGGCCCTATGGGGGCCATAAATCTATCTGCAGTATTTTTCATCAGAGAAATTACTCACTGAGGGGCTCAGTCATCTAGGAGTGAATCAGGCTGGGTGTTCAGCTAGAAAGAAATGTGTCCCTTTCAGTACAATCTGGGCAGATCAACAAGCCCCCTTTGTTCCGGGGCAAAAGAAGTTAAATGGCTGTTGCTGATGCATTTCCAGTGAGTGTGAACATTGACAATAACAGCAGGGGGCTATGAGGGCTGCTGAGGTGAGCACCTGTAAGGCCACAGGTATGTATATGGTGCGGGGAAACTTGGGGGTTCGCAGCCCACTGAGGTAGTCAATCTGCTCTGGAAGGAGATCTGATTTTGTGCATTTTCAAAAAAAAGCTAAATGTGTTCTTAAGGAGTATAATCTGTTTCAGTTTTATGGAGTGGGGGGGCTGTTTTGTTTTTTTGTTTTGGGGTTTTTTTGTTTTATTTTTTTGGCTCATGAACATTCGAAGTTGTAAAAGCAACCGAGTTTCTTAAATTAGGTCCCTGGAGAGCTGGAGAGGTACACAGGTAGATGAGAATGAGAGAATGAGCAGACAGCAAGAGCTCGGGGAACTGGGAAAAGTGAGAGAAGAAGGGGTGTAGTGGGGAGGCGGCCTTTTCCCACGGCCCGCCCCGCCCGGTGATCTCCTGTGCTGCTGAAAAGGGACCTGCACCTCCTGCCTACCCCGTGTCCTTAGCTTTCTGCTCGGTCCGCTTCCTTTTTCCCACTCAGTCCGGCCACAGACGACCAGCAGCTGTGATAGCACCCAGCCCCTTGCCGTCCCAGCTAGAGCCCTGGGCCGCGGGTGAGTTCGGAGCCGCCCTCAGAACTGCTTCTTTTTCACTTTGCCAATTGTGTGAGTTTCTCTCCCTTTGGAATATTATAAGGTCCCTCCCAGGGCACCTTACCGGTCCCATTCCAAGTGCTGTTTTTGTCTCTTTCTCATTTCTTCCTCTAGGGAATATGATGTCATTGCTCTCCCAGCTGGGGGTTTTTGTAATTACGTGATTCATTTAGGGACGCTTGGGACAGGCCTGGCTATTCTCTCTCCTTCTGGATCCACCTGGGCTTGGGCAAAAAAATGGATTTCTCTTTCCAACTCTGAAGGAAAGTCCCACATCAAACCAGAGGCTGAATGGAGCTCCTAAAGATCAAGGGAGCGTTCCCCTAGCCCTTTTCGGCACAGCATGTCCCACTGCCCACGCAGAACTAAGGCTGCTGGGGACAGTGATGGGTGGTGGGGGATGGCGGGGGGTGGATCTCAGTCTCAGTAATATATCAAGGGGTAGCTGCAATGACCCTAATCTGTCAAAATGCTTGTCTTTCTTGTCTAACTCTTTTTATAGTCCCCTATGATTAGAGTCTCTACTAAATGCTCCTTCACTCTTGCTGCTATCACAGGCAAAGTCTTGAATAATAGAGAAATTGGGTAATTGCTCTCCACCCCCCAAGGGGAATCCTGGTCATTTCTTTCCAGTATGAGCAGCTGCCATTCACATCCCCAAAGCCCATCCCTTCCCATCTCCAAAGATCTGCAGACAGTAAGAGGAAAACAGATAGGGGGTTAGAAAGCATCTTCACTCGCAAAGGCTGCCTTTCTGCTCCCACCCTCCCTCACCCCCTTCCCCCTCCCCAACACACACAAGCTCCCCCAGCTAAAGGCCCTGGAAAGCCGTCTTCTAAGGCCAAGCGGAAGTAAGAGAAGGCCACCAAGAAGACACTGGAGAAAACCCGCTTTCCGAGGAGGCTTCTGCTACCAGGACCTCTGTGTCCCTTGCCCCGCCCCCTTTGCACACTCGCCTGCCCAAGCTCTGCCTCACTCACTGTCACCTGCGTTAGGCTTCCCCTGAAGGGTGGTGGGCAGGGCGCCTGGGGCGCTGCTTGCATACGCCGGCCTCCAGGAACCCTTTGGGAGTTTACTTGAGGGGTAAAGTCAGGGTTTGAGAGAGGGTCCAGCACCAGGAAGCACTGTCCCCTAACTGCAAAAGCACCGCGGAAGCCAGGATGCAGTTTTCTCAGGAGAGCTGGGACGCCAAGGCCTCCAGCGGACGCGGGGCGGGTCTGAGCTGATGGGCTGCTCTGTTTGTCCACCGGCCAGAGCCCGGGAGTCTGGCAACCGCCTGGGAGTGGACGTTCTCCCCAACCCCCACCCCCGCCCTTTGAGAGGCGCCTGGAGTCTGCACAGGAGTAGTGCACAGCGTCCCTCGGACTCCTCCCTCTGGCTGGGGAGAGGAAGGGGTATCCCGGTCTCTGCTAAGGCCCTGAGTGATCCTACTGCCTCTGACTGTCACCATGAGGTCCCCACCCCCCAAGGAATTTACCTTCTGGAAAGACAGACTTCCAGCATTCCAGGCTTCCTAGCAGGGCTTCCCTTAAGCCAGAATCTCTCCTTGGGAAGAGTGAAGTGCGAATCAGCGCTCTATAAATCCATTTGCAGAATGCCGTTTTGAGCAATAAACAAAACTGAAGAAGACTTCCTTGTTTTATTGCTTTATGTTCAAAATATAAATGGCATATAAAAGTACATACATTGAAACTTAAAACTTGTTCCGGGGACTGCAAAGTAAATATATTTTATTCTTAATTCTTCAAGGAACTTGATTTAAACATTCTCCTTTCTAGCAAAAATTCAGATAACTTTCCAGTGAAACTGGAGTATCTTTTAATATTAATGCAAAGGAGCCTAGAATAAAAATATATTGACTAGTGGTTAAGGAGACTATTAATTAATTATAGAGATTTTCCAGAAGCATTCTTTGCGGGTATGCAAATAACCTTTTGGGGGGCCCTCCCCACAATAGAACAAGAGCGCAGGCCTGGTGTCTTCTTCACCTGAATTCACAGACCCTGAGTTGCTAACTTCTGATGCTGATTTTGTTTTCTTTTTAGTAAGTGTGGACCTTTGTGTAGACGCGAGAACATCATGGTGGCCTTCAAAGGGGTCTGGACTCAAGCTTTCTGGAAAGCAGTCACGGCAGAATTTCTGGCTATGCTCATTTTTGTTCTCCTCAGCCTGGGATCCACCATCAACTGGGGTGGAGCGGAAAAGCCCTTACCCGTGGACATGGTCCTCATCTCCCTTTGCTTTGGTCTCAGCATTGCGACTATGGTGCAGTGCTTTGGCCACATCAGTGGCGGCCACATCAACCCTGCTGTGACGGTGGCCATGGTGTGCACCAGGAAGATCAGCATCGCCAAGTCTGTATTCTACATCGCAGCCCAGTGCCTGGGCGCCATCATCGGAGCCGGGATTCTGTACCTCGTCACACCTCCCAGTGTGGTGGGGGGCTTGGGGGTCACCACGGTAGCATCTTTAACTCTTATTTTCAAACTTCTTGCAGACTCTTCAATGACACCCTGGTGGCCAGAGAGGCTTTGCAAATTTATTCCAAAAAATGTCTGATTTTTCTTGATAAGGGTGAAAACTGATTCTGGCAACTGTGCATGTATCCTTATGAAATGGTTGTTGGCTCTTGAGTGACTTGAATATTACTAAGTCTCAGGGACACAAAATTGTGTTGGTTTTTCCCTCTCTCTCCCCCCATCCCAGTGACTATACCAACTATATTTAGCATAAGACATTTTTATTGCAATCATTTGTTGGTTCACTAGCAGAAAGAACCATTTATTTCTTGTCATGTTTGTGAAATTTTAAATGATCAGTGTAAAGGATCACACTTTAAAAAGTAAATTGTCATTTGATTCTAGCTTGGTTCTTAGCTGATTAGGACTATCATTTGTCAGCTCCGTGCCAGAGCTGATTTAAACCACACACACACACACACACACACACACACACACACACACACACAGTTTAAATTTTTATTGAAATATGTATTAATTGATTTAAATCTAATTAATGGTAATCACTGCTTATAAAATTGCAAGACTCTCAAGAAACTCTTTTATAAAAAAGTTAAATACTATAGTGGCATATTTTGCTTTTTTTGGAGAAAAAAACATTCGATACAAACTCCTGCTTGGTCATTGTAAAAATAATTAATTATCTATTTTGGCCCAAAATAAGTTGAAATATATTCTTTCTTTTTTGGGGGGTTGGGGGTAGGGTCTCAACTGGAAGTAGAAGACTCAACCACCATTTTTTTAAATTGCAATTTACACTCAATGTTATTTTGTATTAGTTTCACATGTACAGCATGGTGGTTACACACTCATGTACTTTACAGAGTGGTCCTCCTGGTATTTCAGGTACGCACCTCGCACCACACGTAGTCATTATGATGTTATTGACTATATTCCCTATGCTGTACTTCGCCTGTGACTATTCTGTAACTACCAATTCTTTCTTCTTAATCCCGTTGCCTTTTTCACTGCAGCCCCCTCACCTTTGTCAACTGCCAGTCTGTTCTCTTTATCTACAAGTCTGTTTCTATTTTGTTTGTCTGTTTATTTTGTTCTTTAGATTCCAAATGTAAGTGAAATCATATGGCAAAGATCAGTTTTTACATGATAAAACATGCCTTTCACAATAATATGTTATTATAAAAATGTATTTTTGCTTCAGAAATTCAAATGGAGTACTCTTTCTTTCTAGGTTCATGGAAGTCTCACTGCTGGTCATGGTCTCCTGGTGGAGTTGATAATTACATTTCAGCTGGTGTTTACTATTTTTGCCAGCTGCGATTCCAAACGGACTGATGTCACTGGTTCAATAGCTTTAGCAATTGGATTTTCTGTTGCAATTGGACATTTATTTGCAGTAAGTTTCCAAGTCCATTTAAATAATTGATCCCTTTCATTTATCCTTATCCTGAAAATGGCCTGAAAATGTGGTGTTTTACAGCTATAGTTCTTTAGAACCCAGCCATGTCTGTCCATTGTAAATGATTACTTGACTAACTTTTCAATGAGCATGTTGATATGGCAGCTAATATCTTGACAGTCCTGAATTCCTTGGCTAGTTACCATTGCACAGGGTAGCAAATTTCAATGAATGATACCTGTCAGTAGACCTGTCTCAGCAAAGTCTGAAGTTGTTTTCTTTTTTCCTGTAGATCAATTACACTGGTGCCAGCATGAACCCCGCCCGATCCTTCGGACCTGCAGTAATCATGGGAAACTGGGAAAACCACTGGGTAACTATCATACTGAGGACAGTTACCCATGGAGCACTCTTCCTTTTTCTCATTATTTTGCTCACTAGTTTCTCATGCTTCCTCCCAACCTTGACCCCCTACTTTATTACATCTTTCATAAAGAGTAGGGAGAGACTAGCACAGATCCGTTTCAAAACATCTCCTCCAATATCTCTTCTGAGCCCTCGGTAATAGTCATTTTTTACGTGCTGCTCTGGGCACTGTATCTTCCAGACTACAGCTGAATGCATCATACACGGAGGTTGCCTGTGTGGAACAAGTTAAAATCAGGATAGTACAGTGAATATAGTGTTTAAATAATTGAAAGTAAAGCCTTCCTGGCAATAACAGAAAATATACTTGCAAAAAAAAAAGGTGAAGAAGAAAAAGAATGAAATTCTTAAAAACACTGCCCATAGCAAAAATATTTACCTTTTTTGTTTACAAAAGCATGAACCCAATTGATAGTATGCAAGTTGGAAGCATTTGAACTGCAGATGGTGAGGAATAAATGGTGCAAATGTTTATGCTATTATCACCATAATCATAGCTGGAAAAATAAATGACTTTCAGAAAAGGCATACTTTCAGTCTCATGTCTAACCTACTTATTGCTGCGGTAGCAATGCTTCCAGAGAGCAGTGGTAGCCATTTTAAAATATCACAACAGTTTTATTTCAATTGTTTCTTACAAAAATGAGTTTAAATTCCTTGAATGAGTAATGTAGCAGCTTTGAAGGCCACTCTCACACTAGCTTACAATAATCAATAAAAATATGAAACATGTAAGCTGGCCTCAAATGGAGCTAAACTTTATTGCCATTTATATGTTGTGAATGCTATTTTATAACTTTTAATTTATAAATATAGGAGAATGTTACTTGTGTTTCACTCTTATGCATCCAGTGGTTATTGACCCAGTCACACCCACTCAACCATGGTATATATTGCAAATGAGAAGAAATTGCGTCACTGTGACATGCATTCAGTTCTAAGGAAAGTGTACTGAGTTGTTACAAGTAATCTACACCACTAAATAACAACCTGTGAGTCAGTGTTCAAAAGCATGATTTAGGGCTCAGACAGGCAAAGACTCAGTCAGATGAGACATACTGCTCATCAGATTGGTCATTTTGCCACTGATATTTCCAAATTTATGTCTCAAAATATTAGCCACATTAACAGGAATGGAAATTTTTTATGAGTGATAAATATACAACTTTTAATTTAACTTATTAAATTCAAACTACTTTTATAATTAAATTTCAGAAAAATGATAACTTTAATTTATGAGGACTTTAAAATGTGGGTAAATATGTTTTTATTAATTACTTGTTAGTTATGGTAAACTAGTGATAATTTAAAGAGCAGAAAAATTCTTAGCTTGTTGATTGAATCAAAGTTTCTCCTTCTTGTTATTTTATGATAAACTTAATCCTACTGAAAGTGAAAGTACATTTTGTAGCAATGGTGTGTGAAATTTAGAACTAACTTAAAGTGTATCTGCAGGTAGATGGATAGACTAGAAATAGCACCAAAATATTTATGACATTATTTTAGTTTTCTTTTTTATACCTGCCTGTATTTTCTATACTTGTAAGAATAAAAATTCTTTACCTTTACAGATTTTGAAAGTTACCTTACAGTACATTGTGACTTTGTTTTGAAATAGCAACTTGAAATTCAGATTTGTTTATTTCTGACAACATGCAGCTAGATGTTTTATTTAAAGGTGTTTCAGGGAAGCGTTGCGACTGTTTAGCAGTCCCTAGTCTCCCTGTGGGACTTGCAGCTTGTGGAATAGAACATATCTAAGGAGATCTTACCAAAGGAACAAAGAGTAAAAACATTCAGAGGAGGGCTCCTTTGAAGGAGCGTGGAGAAGATAAACTCTCACGTGGTTTCTTTCATGTTCAAGATAAGAAACTTCGTTCTCATAACCAAGAACTCTACCAACAGGGAGACCCTACCAACAGTTTCCCTGCTCAGTACATGTGTTCAGCTTTAGCTTAAAGTTTGAAATTTCTTCACATTTTGCAATGAGGCTTCTGATATTAATTTCCAGAAAGTGTTTTAAGCCAGGATCATTCATCACATTTTTTTTTCAAATAAGAGAAGTCTAGTGTAGTGGAAAGTGATATAATAGCTCAAAAGAATGGTTTGAACGCAGACGAACCTGAAATCCCAGCTCAATCAGTTAGTAAGCATAAAATCTTAAGCAAGTCTCTTACCCTCTTAGAATGCCAGATTTCTTACCCTTAATATGGAAATAATAACAATATCTAGCTCAAAGGTTATTGTTAGAATTAAATGTTATGAGAAAAGTACTAAGTACTGCTGGCTCAGAGCCAGCGCTCAATAAGCAGGGCTGCTGTTGCCCAAGTGAATCTGTTGAATGAAGGTCTAATATTCTACAGCATACGTGTGCTCTAAAGCAGATGTTGAAGTTTCTCCAAAACTCAAAACTTAATTCGTTCTAGACACATAAGTGATATGGTAAAAGGCTTCCATTTATTGAATTTAAAATCCTATGGAATTGCTTGGTCATCCTCAGCTAACCATCATTCATAAACTCAGTCCAGGGTTTTTCACCAAGTCACCATCGTAAGAAACACAAGGATGAAATCACTCTGCAAGAAAGTAACGAACAAACCATGAGGTTTTCAATGAAATCAAATCCCCAAACTTTAGAGAGGAAAAGCATGTAATGCACATGATGATGACTTACAGCCAGCCTAGTCACATGCATTTTTAAATTGTCCAGGAAACATGGAACAGGGCCAGTTACTATGCAAACGGGACTATTAAGTATTTACTGTATAAATACTTACTAAATTTCAATTCAGTTTCATTTTAATCCTGACACCACAGGAGGTATGTATTATTATAATCCCCACTATGCAGATGAGGAAATTAAGGTTTAGGAAGTTAAGTAACTGATGCAAACACAAAAGCTAAGCTGTGGAGGTGGAACGCTATTTATCACACTGTATTGAATAACTAAAGCTTCAAATGATAAAATCTTCACTATGATCTTGATTATGCAGAAAACTAATGTAAAATGGCAATATTAAGAAAATAAGATAAGTACCCTCCAGAAATTCTATTTTTTTTCTATTTTAGTTGAAGAATTCTCATGTCTGCTTAATATGTGGTACCACCAAAGAGGAGCCATCATTACTTTAAGGATTATCAAAAAATGGAAAGACAGTAATTAGTGAAAGGAAAAGAGAAAACACTCTTTCTTGCTTTCTGTTCAAATGCCATTTAACAATATACGGATCTCTGAGATGGATTTCATGTATTTTCTTTTTTTAACAGTTTATTCGTATTGTATTTTTACCATTACCATGGATCCCCCTTATACCCTCTTCTACCTCCAATTACCCCCTTCCCCCACAATCCCCACACTGTTGTCCATGTCCATGAGTCCTTTTTCCTTTCTGCTCCGTCCCTCCACCCCAACCCCTCCCCCAGAGTGTCAGCCTGCCCTCTATGTGTCTGTCTCTTCTTTCCAATTCTTCTCTTTTCTTATGTATGACTCATTATACATGACCCTTTCTTAATTTAAGCCAGCTAAATTCTATATTTATGAGTTGTGCAAAAGGATCCTTTGTCTCTACTTACACTCTATAACTCTTCCATCTTTCTCCCAGATATATTGGGTTGGACCAATAATAGGAGCTGTTCTTGCTGGTGGCCTTTACGAATATGTCTTCTGTCCAGATGTTGAACTCAAACGTCGTTTTAAAGAAGCTTTCAGCAAAGCTGCTCAGCAAACAAAAGGGAGCTACATGGAGGTGGAGGACAACAGGAGTCAGGTAGAGACTGAGGACTTGATTCTAAAACCTGGAGTGGTGCATGTGATCGACATTGACCGAGGTGAGGAGAAGAAGGGGAAAGACCCTTCGGGAGAAGTGTTATCATCGGTATGACTAGAAGAAAGCACTGAAAGCAGACAAGAACCCTTAGAACTGTCCTCAGATTTCCTCCCACCCATTAAGGAAACAGATTTGTTGTGAATTAGACAACATGCAGGTTTGTTGTTTCATGCCATTTTACTCGGTCTAGATAATAAGTATTTCCTTATTTACCAAGGAGGAATGGAAGAAACCTATTGTGAATTCCAAATCTAAAAATGAAATATTTTAAAAGTATCTCCAAAGCACATATGTATCTAGTGTTTCTAGTTGCCACTCATTAATAATGAATTTAAAGTGTGTATCAGGATTTGGTTAAGTCTTGCCTAACAGAAAATATAGACAAACCTATCAGCTTATTCCTCCTCTACCAGGAAATTGGTATTGTCAACCCTCATTTGAGTATTTATTCCATTATATCAAGTTTATCAATGGCAAAGTACAGTATGTCACAGAGTGGTGCACATTCAAGAAAGGAAATGCAACAAGCTTTTTTATGGGCAGTCCTTTATTTATAAACTACCTTGGCATGAGAATATATTAACAAGGGTTATTGCTAATAAATGACTCCACTTATATTTCAAATACCAAACTTTAAACCCAAACTCCAATTCATAATATTCCTTCCTCCTCTTCAACACCTGAGACAATGTGAAACTAAAACCCAGAAATTGGAAGAATGTTAAGAAACCCTGTATAGTCATTAGTTCCACCTAAAAAAGCATCCAAATCATAAGAGACACCCATTGAAATTCAAGACAAACAGATTCATAAGATCTTATGGGGTGGGAAGAAAACTGCCACCATAAAAAAATCATAAGGAAAGAGGAAATCTGAAGTCTGGTATCAAATCACTGTTCTGTTTTCAGTGCCCAGCCTCAGATCCACCACATGAGGTGAATGATCTAAACCTTTAACCACTTAACCACTTTGCTTATTTTTTTAATTTATTAACAAAACTGGGGTTTTTGTTTGTTTGTAACTTTGGTTATCTCTATTTAAACATTAGTTGAGATATATTTTTGATAACAAGGACATAACTAGGTGAGTCTGGACTTTTTGTTGATCGTTAAGCTCTGTCCACGCTAGAAAGCGTTAACTGGTCCCGCCCAGCCCCAACCTCTGAGGCTCTCTCACGTCTCATGAAATTAGTTGATTATCTTCACTGTGCATGTAATGATATTTTAATGAATTAAAATGCACGAGAGACAAGGAACAGCATGGTTGTAAAATAAAAGGGCACAGACATCAGAACATGCTGTATTCAAAGCTGACTAGGTGACCAACCTTCCATTTGTAGGGATATTGTACATAACCCAACACATTCTGTAAGTATTTGCATTAATGACTCATTTATTTGTCAAAATAGTATGCTTTTCCTATACTGCTTTGCCCTATGTCAGTAGAATGGTCTCTGGAAGCCCCAGTTTCTGTCTTCTTAACTGTGTAGTCTAGTCTTTACCTTAGATAAAGAGCTGCAAATGTCACTTTCATTGAACAAAAGCTAGTAGTAAAGCAAAATCCTCTCGCTGCAAACAATGGCTTGTAAATAGCTGATCCTCAAGGATTTTCTTCTGTCATGCTCTCCTCTCTCATTCTCTCCTCTTTCTTCTCATCACTTCTTAGTGGTAACGGCAGTTGTGTGTCTAGAGCAGTGAGATAAGGGACCACTATTAAACCTGATTCTCTTCGGTGCTGGAAAAGTGATGTGTGAGATGCCCAGAGAGTGATCACACCAGTGTAGTGCCTGGGAATGACACTAGCACTTTTCTACAGCAGGGGCCAAAAGAAACCCCAGGCCCCTTTCTCAGGGGGGCCAGTCACTCCCCCTGCCAGTGATGTACACCATTTCCTGTTTGGGAACAGGAAGCATCTGTAGGAACTAGATGCAATTCTAAAGATGGTTTATGCCAGCTTTCTTAAATGTTTGCATATACCACTAAAGACTTAAAATCAGTGGTGATTCTGCTCAAAGGATCATTTGTGAACATGTTAGTTCAAAAATCGGTTAACAAGGAAACGTTCAGCAGGTCTTTCCAATACACTTACAATTTGTGGGCTCATAATCATTTTTATTCACCATATGTTTTACTTCTTATAAATCACTTTTCCACTCACTTCCAGTTACAGCATTCAATAAGTTAGTGCTAAAAAAAAAAACCCATAAATGATATGTTTGTACTTTGTTTTCAGCAGCTAACAGAATGCCTAGCACATAGTAGGTATTCAAAGCAAGTGTTAGTTAATAAAAATGTATACATTTTATGTGGGATTTAAGAATATGAATAATTTTCTCTTAATCTTTATTTTGCTCAATATTTTAAAAAGCATGATTTCAAGGACTACTAAGGGAAGGCAATATAAATGTAAAACTGTAAAATGTATTTTTCCATCCTACAATTTTAGAAGCATGAAAGCTTTAGCCCTTTTTTTTTTTTTCCTGCATGTGAGACAACATATTTTGTATTTCACTCAAGGCTCTGCCAGTAAAAAGTAATGAAATTGTACCTTTCTAATGACATCCATGCAGCAGGGGTCTATTGCCTTGTGGATGGCACCAAATTATCCAAGTGTATAAGGAGACTAGGGCTTTTCCTTTAATCCCTTCTTATTAATGAAGTGCCTCGTGCTGCTCCCAGGAGAGTGCCACTGACAGATATACAGAAAGGAGATCAGAGAGAAAAAAACTGGAAGGACATAAATGAATTATACCCAGCCAGGAAACGATGCCAAGTGCCTCTTCCCTAAGGAAAAGTACAACAAGCGCCCCCAAATTGCAAGGTGGTCCCTACCCTGAAAATGCTTATACTTTATCAAAGAGTTCCAAGGATAAGAGTCATTTTTTAAGTTTTCAAGGATTTCTTAATAATTGAGAGCCCAGAATTTGAACGAATGTTTTCATTGTTGAAGACAGCATTTTCTTCCAAGAGTCCTAAATTTTTACCCTGGAAGGAAGTATTTTCTGGTTCCTAAGGAGTGGCCTAAATTTAAGATTTCTACACTTGGTTTCTGCCTTATGATGCTTTTCATGAATTCCTATACTTTCTAGAGTCAAACCATTTTCCTACTGCGGTGATAGATGCTAGCTAGAGCTGCCTCTCAGTCTTGAAGATTTTACAAGATGGGATGCATTTGAATTATGGCGATGGAATTAAGCTGTCAGATTAATTATTAGAGGACTGATTCCAAATAGCATGAAATAGTCTTCTTAGACCATGAAACCAGGTAACTCCCTGGTTTAGACTCCAAAATAAACAGGAAAGTACCGAAATAGAGCAGCAAATTCAAATGCTGAAGTTAAATCTGGTGAGGCCCTTTGTTGCAACATGTTGCCATTATCCCCACTTGTGAACGTTTGACAAAGAAATTGCCTTTGTGACAACTGAAGAAGACACTGGGAGCTCAATAGACCACCTTCGAAAACACTATAAAGCCAATATAACTTCTCATCATAAACTCTATAGAATAGGCAAATTCGGGATACTTTACACCTGAAAGTAATAGCAATTCTGTCTTTCATGATATGTTCATGGCATCGAAATTACTAGGAAGATGTGGTTACTACCTGGAAAGCAGGACAAAACTCACATTCTTTGCCACAAGTGTCCTCTCTCTGCCTTGGCATCGCAGTACCACACAGATTGCCCCAGGACAGCAGGAGCTCTTGAAGCCCGTAATTTTTCTGAAATACCCATACATGGAAGACATTTAATTCAGGGCTCAAAACCTGTGGCAGCTCACTTTCACAAATAACAAAGTTTATAAAATATATTATCAAATAAATGTTATACAACATGTGCAATGAACATTAAATTCAAGAGCACTTACAGTGTTGCCCATGCCTGTTAAAATCCAAGAGCTAAAAAGTATATTTAATTTATAGGACCCATTGGAATACATTTCTAGATTCTCTTCAGGATTAATTAAATAAAGAGGCAATTTATGAAAATATATAAACAACTGTTTATCACTTTTATGACCTAAATCACAATGAAATTGTAATTCATGATAAACTGGTGCGAATAAGCTGAACATATGGTTATATTCACAATAATTTATTAACTGAAATGTTATTCCAGTGTTAGAGCTAATGTTAAGGAAATTTAAGCTGTAATGTCTAATATTTGGAATAATCTATTAAAGTATTAGCATTGTGGTTGGTTTCCATGAATTATGTTGTATCTCATAATACTAAGCTTATGCAAATAAACTTTTTAATGTTTTAAAAGGTAAGCATTGTCCTTGATGATGTTTGAAAATTTATTCATAGTTTTTGCAAGTGAAATCTTTTTTTAAGATATTATTTATTTTTAGAGAGAGGGGAAGGGAAGGAAAAAGAGAGGGAGAGAAATATCCATGAGTTGCAATCAACTAGAACCCAGCCCATAACCCAGGCATGTGTCCCAACTGGGAGTTGAACCAGCAATCTTTTGGTTTATAGCCAGCGCTTTAATCCACTGAACCACACCAGCCAAGGTAAAAGTTAGGTCTTAAAAGTATCCTTTAAAGTGACCAAGAAGGTATATTTGAGTATAATCAACACCAAATGAAATGTTGGTGAGACCCATATAATAAAACATATTTTTGAGAACCTACAGAGGGCATATACACTGTGGTGGGCTCTGATGTAGATAGTGAAAATTAGGTTTTCATGGGCTTAATTCTAAAAGTTGACATCTAGGCAAAATAGGCCATTGAATATCAGTTATCATTGTAGTGATTCTAAAAGTGAAGACAAACAACTATGACTCAAATGAGTGTGGTATTGTCAAATAGATCATCTGTCCTAGGCAGATTCTGCCTGTGCAGATGGATAATATAGGTACAATGAGTACTGCTTCACTCGCATGGGTTCTTGGTTTGAGGGGCTCCTCAATTTTGATGGGAAAGGATTGAGGACAATCATTTATGTAGTGTGACCCATCAGATGAGTAAAAATTGATGCCTTCAGAGCCAGATGGATATGAACTTCTCTTACAGCATTTGTCACATTATAGTAAAATTATTTGTGTAGGTGTGTCTTCCCTACTATGCTCTAAACTTGTTAAGGGCTAAGATTTTGTATTATTTATTCTGTATCCCCCAACCTCAGTGTGGAGCACTGAACTTGACATTTCACTGAATAAATGCCTGTTTCATGAATGAATAAAGAACTTAAGGACCATCTCACAACTTGTAGAAAATGGCACAAAGTATTATAACTCAATCTAGTTGGTTTTGCTATTATGTAGATGTGTGCTATATATTTGAAGTCTTATAATTCCAGTTAGGAACCTGAAATTAGCTCAAACACTAAAGGAAAATAGAAGGAAAATGCACAGAAAGGATGAAACACTAATTGGATTTCTAAAATTTATACCTAATGTGCAGGCAACAAGACATGTTTTCATTGCTATATTTATACAATGGCCAGATGTTAGATGAAATTTAGCTCAATGAGTATTTCAGCAAGAAAAGCATTTTAACAAGCATGGGAAGCTAGAGATATAAATGTCAGCCTGATTTTACATAATTATCCTGCCTGGAAAATATCCAAAACAATATGCCATCTGAATTAATTCTTAATATTTTTTAGTTTTTCCATTTCTTCACTCCTCAGGCTTAAGGATACATTGAGGACTCTAAAAATCTGAGTTGAATTGTGCCACCTCAATGTACAGAAGTCGCTGGGATTGATGCTTGCAGTCTTTGTGCACAACACAGCGATGGTACATGGCCAGTGCTCAATAAATGCAAGATGGGTGGATGGATGGACGGATGAATGAAAGAAGCACTCCAATCTGGAGGTATTAAGCTAATCTCTGAACAAATGAAAACCAAAGCCTGTATTCCTTCTTCCCTTAAAGCACTGGCCAAGGATCTGAATGGTAGAGGAGGAATGAATGGATTTGAATAATTATCAATTATACAAAATATATGTTTGATCTTGAAGGCTCATTGTGAGGTAAGCATTACTACCATTCTTATTTCCAAACATGAGAAAACCAAGTGTCAATGTCATTAAGTAAATTACCCCAAATTATGGCTAGTGGTAAAGCAAAAACTGGAACCCACATTCTAATTAATCCCAATCACCAATGTTACTCCCCAAAATCACACAAAGTTATCCCATTTATCTATAAGCAAAATTTTCCATTAGACATAATGCCTTAAGTGGCAAGAAATATATTCTAGCCATATTAGGGGAAATCCTGAGTAAAACACCAACATGGAGCAATAAATTGCATGCTGCAGACCTGGACTAAGTATTACAAACCCTAGAAAAGGTCACAAATAGGAGAATAGGGTTGGCTGCTGCCATAGCTTTACTTAAGGATGCTTTGGATAATTTAGAAAAGTTTTCATTGGTTTAGGACAATATTATAAATATCACTATTTAAGACATGTTTCATTTGGTCCAGAAAAGAGAGTTGAGAATTAATTGCAGTTACTGATAAGTTCTTCTACATTTCAATAATGATGACAGTGATGATAATAATTACTTCCAACTATTGAACACTTACTCTGTACCAGATATATACTTTACACTGTGTATGTATTCGTCATAGAAACTTTATGAGGTAGTTATTGCTACTATCTCCATTTATAAGTGAGGAAACTGAGGTTTAAGAAGGGTATGTGACTTGTCCAAACTAAAGGAGCTATTGAGTGGTAATGTGAGATTTGATCTCGCTGTCTGTCCATAGACTCTACTATTAGCCACTCTTCTATTATTTCTTACTTGTGTTGTTCTAAGCTTCCAATTGTCCCAGCTTTCATATCTGTTCTTTCCAAGCCTTTGATTTTTCATATCCAATAGAGATTGCAGTGCCTTTGAACCTCTCAGTTTTCCCGACTTAACCTCTGGTTATCATTTTGACCACCTCTAAAGGAAGATTTAAATATTCAAGTACAAATGACACAGATAAATCAGCTAAACTTACAAAGCATTTTTGAAAGGGACTTTGAGCAGCCAAGAAAACTCTTTTGTCAGTGAGCTTGGGTATGACAGGAACCTCTTACACAATATACCTTCTACTTTGCAACGCATATTTTCTGATTGTTCTTTAATTCATTAAATTTGACAATTTTCCTTTGTCTTTCATTGAGACAAATAATATGTATGTTAATTCTTCTTTATCCATTAATCACTTAATCAGTATATATACACTATTTTGTTCAAAGTTATATAAAAATTTAATAAATTACACCTATTTATTAAATATTATTTTATTAAAATACAATAATATTTTAATAAGGGAATCAATAAAATAGTGTTTGGAAATAATCAAGCTAGTCTATAATGACTTACCTTAGATAAGCCTATAAAGTGTACAAATGTATTTTTTAAAAAATCAAATAAACGTATTTTTAAGTGGGCCAAGTTATAATATTCTTAAAATGTCACGAGTTATGGGAAATAATTGAATAGAATGACCATTACCAGTGCTTTCCCTTTCCTTCAATAATAAGAGAGAAATTTCATTTTTAAAATAGAGCTGAATACATCTGGTACCTCCCCATTTCCAAACTATAGAATTGTAGACTAAATCCCCAAATATTTTGACTCAGACCCTCAGAAGATTAGAAAAAAAATCTTTAAAAATATAGAGATGTACAACCAATGACTGTGAAAAACATTTGTTTAAATTTGGGGCCCCCAAAGGAGAAAGAAAGGGGAAGAGGAGAAGAGGGAAAGAAGGCAGGCAAGAGGGAGACAGGTGGGCAGGAACCCCTGAGAAACAGCACAGTGAGTGGAAACAGGCTCCCCATGCTCCCGCTCCCACCCAGGGAGCTGTTAAAACAGCAGTTACCCTGATTCAGAAAAGGTCCCCGTGCTATGTCTGAGTGTTCTTGTCAACTGTAATCAGTGCCCCAAATAAAACTGGACTATGCATTGTCTTCAACAAACATTTGTCCTCATTCCAATTTTAATTGTCAAAATGTCAGGCTAAAGAGAAATAGACTCTTTCCATGGAATAAAAGGACACTAAATCTTGATTTTCAGTAGCAAATACAGGATGAAAACAGGACCTTCTCATTTCTTTCAAGAAGTCTAGCTTCTAAAATTTATTTCCTTAAGAAAGAAAAATTATGAGCCTAAATTTTCAGCACATGGTTCCTAGAAATGATTTGCCATATTAAACTACTCCAGGATTTCAATGTCAAAACTTATCACAAAAGACGTAAGTTTTATCTTGTTGTTTCAAAAGCTGATCTTATGGAAACAATCACAGAACTAAAGAATGAGAGAGGCTGAGATTTCTCTAGTGACCTGCAGTAAGGAAGGGTTGAGAAAAACTCAGCCTTTCTTAGCTGAAAAAAATTCAGCCCTGTGGTGTTGGTACATTGTGGTTTAATCATTCATATTCTTTGAACTCTAATAAAAAATTCTCATCAAACAATGATGACACTTTCATTTCATCAAAGTTTAATCACAAGAGTATTGTAATTCTGATTTTCTTCACCTCAGTTCAAATTGAAAGTAATTGTCAGACATCATTTTAACTCTAACCATTACATCCCTTCTTACATGTTCCCTCTCACATTATTATGCCCATTTTGTTCTCTAAGAGGCATATCTTTTTTTCTATTATTCAAGCAGTTTTAAAAGAACAAGGTCGCCTACTTACAAATAGTACACTTAAGGCCCATTTTAAAAAGCATTTGAGTTCACTAATTAACATGAGCGGAAGATGTTTCCTTGAAACACGAAGAGGCACTAGGGATAGTAAATTCTAACTATAGAATTATTTGATGTTGTAAAACCACTTAATTTACTGAATTCTTGGTTGTTTCCAAAATTTTTTTCTTAGCAACCCCCAGATTGATGGACTTAAAATGCTCGAAAGCAGAGAGGTAAATACAAGTTTGTTTTATTTTTTTCCATTGACATTTTGGAAGAATAACTCTGCCTTAGTCATGAAGCATTCTGAGATCTGGGCTGAGAAGTGGGAGCAAGTTTACCCCAATTAAGACAGAGAGAGGAGGATCCTTCCTGCGGACACTGGGTGAGTCCTAACCACCACTTTCATGGATATATGAAGAGCTACTAACAAAATCCAAGAGGACTGTGGGATTGGGGATAGTGTGTGTGTTGTATTTTCTGTGTTTTCCACAACAGGTGTGTCAGAATCAGAAGGAGGAAATGAATGATATATTTAAAGAAACCTAAGAGGTCTGACAGATATGTGGGTCAGAGGGGGACATGTTTCTCAGATTCTCTACTTATCTCTCTGTTTCTTTGTTTGTTAATCAACGATTGATTATAGTCTGAAAATAGGAAATTTTGTTGCCAGGCAGTGAGTAACCTTTTTGGACCAGGAACTCAGATCCTTCAGTCCTGGCATAAGTACTGGAATTGTTCCTTATATCCTACTTTCTTTCCATGTTGTCTGGTCTCTCTCCTAGAGCTCCTTTTATTCAGATATTGCACTTCTTGTACTATATCAGATTCTTTACTTAAGGGTCAGTTTATCCTTGACTGTCTCCTCACATTTAAGTATGGGAAACAAGTTTTCCAAACACAAGTGTGGGACTTCTCAACTGTGACCCTTCGTTGTAGGGTGGTCGGACTAGGCAATTTAGGTGAGGAAGCCTTTATATCACAATCTCCAGGCCTTTGTTCTTAGACTGGTCAGATTCCCCAGAAAAAGCTTTTCAGCCCCCTGCACAGAAGGGGAAGGGCTGGCTGTTCAGGGTCAGGAAGCTGAATTCGAGAAGAAGGCTGAGGAAAGAATCTCAACATCCAGTATTGTATACATTCCCTGAATGCCCTGTTTTCAATACAGAAAATGAATATTCTCCATCCTCAACTGAGCCCAGTTTCTCTCTCTAGAAAAAATAAATCCTCCTTCTCTTTCTTGCCTGGGTTGTTGGTAGCTGAGTTGACAATCTGGGTATCTGACTACTTGAAAAACTAACTTTCAATCAATTCTTGTCATTTTAGTCTAACTTCTACAAGTTCCAGGTGGTACCCATTTCTGAGCTGTGGATTCTGAGTGAATTGAGTTGGGTTTCCCCTTTCTTTCTTTACTTTAGCTTAATCTTCAATTTTTTACCACTGCTTTCCAGATTTCAAAATGCTGCAGTTATTGCCTCCTGTTCTATTCTTACTATCCTTTGAGGCTTAAGACTTTAAAAAATCATTTTAGAATTGTTTTGCAGGGATTTTGGGAAGGAGTTAAAGTGTTTAATCTGCTGTCTTTGCACAGAAATTCTCTGATTTCTTCGGTTCTCTGTTCAATCTCCTTCCTTGAGCCCCCTGGAGCCGACACTAAGTGCCTCTACACGTCTCCTCTCTCACACTCGGCTCCTCCCATCAGATCTGTGGATGTGGGTGTAGATGGGACCAAAACACAAATCTTTCTTTGTCTCTTTCTGTCCCTTTAAACTTTTATTCAATGGCAATAATCTTCCCCATCCCTGGAAGGAAAGGTGGCAGATCTCCATGGTTTCCTGCTTACATAAAAACACAGTTCGATGATCACTTTAATTCACAAACCCAGATTCACTCTCTGGGATGTTTCTTGACCAAAATATGAAGCAATTCCTCAGCCTTCAAAGTTAAGAATGCTCCCTCTCCCCCTCGCTGAGGCCTGCAGTGGCCAGCGTCTGACTTGCAGGAAGGAGGTGTGACCAGCCCCTGCTCTATCCCTCCCTGTTCTCCTCCTCCCCCTTTTGGACAGCAGCTCATTCCGTTGTGGTCAGAGGGGAAATAAAACAGAGTTGCCAGATTAACAAATAAAAGTACTGATTGGGTAGCTTTGAGCTCACTGGTCTGGCCAATGATGTTGCTGGCTCCTTCCCCAATAGGTTGCATTTGTTCTGTTTTTGTTTTTTAATTCTCAGGGTTACCATCCCTAGGGACTCCACCTGCGAGACTCAGGATGAGCTGAAAGGGTTGTATTCCCTCTCCTGGGCCTGCTGTCGCCTCTGCCCCCAGCTCACAGCAGGGATTAAGATGGCTCCAGCCTGGCCCTTTCTCCCATATTCCAACGGACTCAGAACGTGGTGGCTGAACTCCATGCAGCAGCAAAGCAACTGGTCACCCTTGATGCCGCCCTGTAGGTTTCCCAAGTAAGGGTTAGACTGCAGTCCAGGGTGACTCGCTGCTATTCCTAAAACACACAGCAGCTCTCCAAGTGATCATATTAAAGGTTTGAGGTGAAGAGTGTGCTGTTCCCTTCCCCTCTTATCTCTCGAGGTAAAAAACTGGGGGTTCATGACACCATTTCCTCTCAGGAAATCCTTCTCATATCCCTCTTTCTGCTCTACAGACTTATACGGCCTGCATCTGGAAGAAGTTTTCAAAAGTTAAGGAACTAGTTCTACTATATTAGTTTATAAACTATGTGTCAGGGAGAACCCGTTCCACACTGGCTTTGATATCTCGTGTCTACTATATCACTTCTTAGTAGAAACAGAGGCAGGAAGTGTTCATTTTCAAAACTCTTTTTCAGTTGGTTGTCTCCACCCACTACCTACTTCATCAAACTCACTGAGGAAAGGGGGTTATTGGAGTGTCTTCGGAACCTCACATACACATTGCACATGGGCTGCCATCTGTAAACATTTATTGGTTAATGACTACATGACTGAATGAATAAATAGTCAATACTGATTTTCTAGAATGGGCTGTTACATGACAAATGGCCTTCAATTACTTCTTTCTCTACCAGTAGAGATATGAGTTTTAGTTTGAATTTGTAGGTGTAAATTAAGCAGAAAGAACAGAAGTGAAAAGTCTTAAAACAAATTACCAGAGATCTTTAACATTTCTTTTTCAAAAGATTTTAAAGTGAGATCAATATCCTCCTATTTTAAGTGGTTTAGTGGTTCTCTTTAATAAGGAGTCAAATGAAATAACCAATTGGAGAGATGCTATAGCCATAATTCTTTGAAAATACAATATTTTTTCTCATTTCTATGAAGAAATTGAAACTAGATTAATAAAAAATTAAGTTGGTCAGGACGCTTTTTATTGTTCAAGCCAAGCAAAACATGAAGAGTGAACAAATTATATCCTATTCTTCAGTTGTATGATTCTATCATATGAATATTGGAAAATAATTTGGACTTTTCAAATACTTCCAGCAATAATTTTGCAATTTCTAGTTTTAAGCATTTGGAACATATTATATTAGAATTTTTGTACTGCATCATTCCCACATTAATATTGCATTTTATTTTAGTTATTCGAAAAACTAAGTGGAGAAGTTTATACAGGATTATAGAGAAAATTTCAGATCCTATGAAATCTATCTGATACATCACCTAAAGTGTTGTCTTTAGGAAAGTGTTTTCCTTCTAACCTATTATTATGGAATTCATGAATTTTTAATATGTAACCCCATGTGCTTCCCATAGGGATTTGAGGTAGATTTCAATTTTTAACTGAGGTGCTAATATTGGTTAATAACATTATATAAATTCCAAGTGTAAAACATTACAAATATTCAATAATGAATAAAGGGGGTCAAATATACAATAACCGATGGAAACTACATTTCTGGTGAAGAGCATGCAATAGACTTCAATTGTTTAGAAAATCACATTCAGGCCCTGGCTGGTTTGGCTCAGTGGATTGCGAGCCAGCCTGCAAACTGAAAGGCTGCTGGTTTGATATCCGGTCTGGGCACATGCCTGGATTTCAGTTCCCCAGTTGGGGGCGTGAGAGAGGCAACCAGATCCATGTTTCCCTTGCACATTAATGTTTCTCTCCTTCTCTTTCTCCCTTCCTTCCCCTTCTCTCTAAAAAATAAATTTAAAAAATCTTTTTAAAAACATATTCAGCTACACAGGATAAATATAAGAAGTAAAGGCTTTTGACAGAATATTGCTTATGTATGTCAAGTCAGAGATGAGGTATTTGCTGCCCCTAAGCGCTAAAATTAGCTCTAAAATTTCTGATATCAAGTCAAAAGAGGAAATGTCCTGGCCTATGTTAAATATGCCATGACTTAAAAGGAAAATTACCAACTCCCCAACAATTACTACTTTAGTTTTTGTACTGAATTCTAGGAACAATTTATCCTATGAGTCCTTATAAAATAAGAGTTAATATATATTGAATGTCTATTATGAGCCAAGCACTGTTTTAAACTCTTTGTATGCATCAATAATTTAATCACTGTAACAGCGCTGCAGGATAGTTTATTATCCCTGCTTCCCAGGTTAGAAAATAAAGGCACAGAGTGAGAAGTCACCCGTGGTTACAGCTAGAAAGAAGCAGCCGTAATCGGGACGCCCAAAGTTCCTGCCCCCGACTGCCGGACTCCATAAAACCTTCATCCGTGGCTCCGCAGATGACCTCAGAGTTCTCCACTTCTTAAATCAACACTCATTCAAGGCCAGGGGCATAATATTGAATTTAGTAAAACCATTCACACTATAAAAACTTAGCTAATAGAACTATTGGAACTTAGCTAAAAACACACAAGTTATTCATTACTTAGCATATTATAGAAGTAGAGAGCAGCAAACCTAGCAAACCTACCAGAATAATTACTATAATTTACATTAATAAGCACTAATTATACACCAGCTACTGTGCCAAATAGATTAGGTGCATTATATAACATAGTCCGCAATCAGTCTGACAAAGGAGGTGTTTATTTACCTATTCACTCAAAAATGTTGATCTCACAGTGCAGATACCAAAGGACCACAGCGGTGCATGAAAGAGTATAGTGCTGGCAGCTTATATGAATTAAACCATCAGAAATAAACACATAACTACAAACAGAAATGTGGTGAAAAGATGCTTTGTATTACGTATGACAGCTTGTACAAGGAGATTGGACATAATCTGGGAGGGCTTCCTTGTGGAAGTGGCATATGAAATAAAATCTGAACGTTGTGCCAGAGTTAATTAGGGGAGGAGGAAAAGGCTGTGGAACATGAAGAAACAGTGAGAGCAAGAGAACAAGAGACAGAGACATAGATTAAATTGCCCAACGTCAAGAACTACTGAGGGAGAGAGCCTGGGTTCAAGTCCAGGTGTCTGTCACATCCGTGTTCATGCTGTTAACCCCTTCATTATGATGCTTCCAACACCCAAGGATATCTCCCTTAGATATTTTTAAGAGCTAAAATAGCAGTCAGCTCAAACTGGGTTCTTCAAGAGCACCTGAAGTGTAAAATGTAGGGGTTCTATAGATATTTGAAAAAGACCTATTGGAGTTGCATTATTTCTTCATTTAATTTTCACAAATTTAACTATATGCATTGGCACTGAAATAAGAAAGCAAATTATACACATAATACATGTATGCAGTTGTTTAATATGTACGTATATTAAACAGTTGCAGCCAGCATTCCCCACTATACAGGCCCCACAATGAGGTGAAGTCCTCTCATCCTCTCAGCTTTCTCCAGTGAGAACCTCTCTGGGTGTGAACCAGAGCTCTGCAGTCTCCAGACACATATTTGGCAATGTTTTCCCTAGTTACAAGCCTTCTTTCCCGATCACTCATGGTCCTTCCCACCTCCGTGCCCAAGTGCAGGCCTTTGTGCCCTCTTCTTTGGCTGCCCCTCCCCCACCCTTTGGCCAAGCAGATCCCTGGAGGTTCCTTCTATGTTGTAAGCTGCTTCTCCTCAGCTCATCCACCTTGCCACCCTCATCACGCTGCAGAAAGTCATTGGTTGCACCTTTGTCTCCTCACTAGACCTTGAGCTCCACCGGACACTAACAATGCTTTAGTTACAAGTGTGTGTCTTCCTAATGTCCAGCAGGTGGTAGATCTTCCACACATTTGCGTGAATTGGTGAATGAAGTGTATTTGTATTGATAGACTGTGTATCCAGGGTCCTCATCTTCACATGGGACTGGGCCAGGGAGAGAATCTTTGCCAGCACTAGGCACATTACAGTGAGCTTCCTTTTTCCATTGGGAAAAGAATCCAGTGTGTAGAGGAATTGTCTGTCGGTTAACAAGCCTCCAGTCAGAAGACTCACCAGCCAAACCCCAGACTCTGATGAGAGTCTGAGAGACCACATCCACCAATGCACTCCTCATGTTGGGTCTGTATACACGCAAGACCCTGCCCCCCATCCTCCTCATCCCAGTGTATGAGGGGCAGGCACCAGAAATGGCAAAGAACTGCCTGGGATCCAAGAACAGAAATTTTGAAGCTTGTGATAAGAATGTTCACTTTGTGATAAATTTTATACTTGAGGAGGTCCCTGTCTTAATCCTCCAGTAATAAAGATATTTAAAAAAAAAAAAAAAAAGACCAAGGGTTGAGCCATCTAGCTGCCAACACAGAAAAAAAGGGGAGGAGGAATAACCTTAATAAGCACCTTAATTCCTTCCCCTCACTGTTGGCCAAACCCTGGAAGGAAGGATCCCATCTTTCTTAGCAATTGGAAGGAGATGGTGAGGGCTGGATCCTGAAGGTGCAGAAAATCTAGCTAGGAATGATATTTGCTTTCAATTTACCTGCAAACCCAGGTGCTGCTGAGTTAGAATCAATGAGCTGAAAGACAAGCCCTTGGACACCAAGATGCTTTGAAATTTATCCTCATGCAGAGGATCCCCACCTGGCTAGGCTCCAGGGGGGACAACCTCACAGAGGGGAGGGGAAAGATTGAGCTGGCACACGGGGCTCCCTGCCCAACAGCTGGGATAGCAGAAACAACCAGAGGTCTACGGCCTAGGTTTGTCCCTCCCATGCGGTGCGTTGACCAACAAAATATTGTCTTGCACAGTTTACTTTTTACTATCTGTAAACATTAAAATTTGGGGAAATTTCACAAATTTCTCCTTAAAAATTGGAAGATGAGACAACAGGACCCGCATCCTCACAAGCAACCATGGATTGAAGCTAAGTAGCTTAGGCTCCCTTTGTACAAATCGTGTGTCTCTGGACAGGTAGGCTCTCCCCACTCCGTACTGTCTCTGCCGCCAGATCCCCTAGACTCCTGCAGGGCACCTCCCAGATTCCTAGAGGCACGGGAGGTTGCCTTCCCCATGACTCGGAGGCAGTGAGGTAAGACTGTGGGCATTGAGTTAGAGTAAGCCCTAGTGCCACCGAAAAACTAAATACATGCTGTGTTTTGTCTTTACCCCTGATGTGGGAAGGAGCTTCTGTAATCAATTCATTTGCCGGTGCTGCAAATATATCTCAGGGCAAAATAAAAGCAAGTAAAGAAAACTGAGTTCTTTTCAAGAGGACTGCCCAAAGTGAGACAAGGAGAAGAAATTCCTAAATGCTCCCGGAGAAGAGATAACAGGCAGAGAAGGAGGGGTGGAGCTGCACGGTGGAAGGTTGTTCCCCTGGGAAATGATTCCTAGTGACCCACCAAATCCTCCAGTTTGCCCCTGCAAAAGAGAAAGGAAGTGGGAAGTGAAGGAGGGAAAAAGACCGAAGGAAGAGTGAAGGATGGGGGAAGGCAGGGAAAAAAGGAGGGAAAGAGGACAGGAGGGCAAGAAGGCAAGCTAGCTTGAAGTAAGTTTCTTCTAGAAACTGGTGAAGAAGCAGAATTCTACACACAGAGATTCACCAGCAGGAGCAGCCAGCATCAACACAGGGATCAGAGGTAGAAAGGCACAGAAAAGACAGCTATGGGGACATACAGAAATTAAGTGAGGATGCTGAATTCTCACGATGCAGAAGGTAAGGGGTTCAAGCAAAGTTTAAGCAGATCAAGGGCACAGGGCATCCCAACCAATGCTGGAGTCACGCTAACTTACATGCCCCCCCCCCCCACCAAGGACGCCTATTCTCCTCAGCCTTGAGGAGGGTCACAGGATTGGCTGCAGATATGATAAAATCAGTAGATAATTTTCTATTAAAATTTACTCTCTGAACAACTAGTTTCAGACATTTAATGAAAATTTCCTTTAGTAATATTAAAAAGCTTTAAGTGTGTAGTTCCTCCCTCCTTCACCAGTGTGTGCACGTGCACAAACACACAGAGACACACACATTCTTTCTCTAAAAACAAATCAACAGCAGTAACAACTGCATACATCTTTGTATTGGTGACAAACTTATTCACATATATTCTGGAAGGATTACAATGATTTGGTGTGGAAATAAAAGAGGAAAGGAAAAGATAAACCTGATGTAGGATAATTGCACTACTGGTAATCTCTTGGGATTTACATTCTAATATTTTTCACTTTTCAACTGTTTGAGAGGACGGTCCCCAGAGGCCAGGTGTTAACGATCAGGATGTGACTACCGACAGTCAAAATGATGTTGATGACAAAAAGCCACAATAGTAATCAGAAGAAATAACTGTAATGATAGTAATAATCCTGGAGGTGCCATCAGAGCAAAATGTTACCATGGAAACTACAAAATTGAGGGGGGACGTCATAGAAAATCTTTTACAATGGAATGCCATGTTCCCACAACTTCTGAGAATGAGTTTAAGTATCTTAAAGAAGATTCAGACAAATAGCAGTCTTTTGTGATTATATACAACAGAGATAAGGACAAAATGGCTGGCCAAGATCAGGAAGGATGTGCTGGGGTGATGGGTTGGGATGTCTGCCTTCAGGTGCTGCCTCAGAGAAACAGCTGCACAGCATCTTTACAGAGAGAATTCAGACCAGCTGCACAATGAGGACTATAGATACACAATAAAATGAAAATGTTCCAAGCATGGTATTTCTTTTCTGTCTTCACAGCTATCCAGACAGTTCAAGTATATTAGTGGTACATGTTGCTCTATAAGGCACAAGAGAGAAACTTTCTGAGTCCCAGCATTGAAATGTGAATGGATATAAAAACTCCCCAGCTATTTCTAAGAACATAAAGGAAATGTTTGCGCTGAAATAGGTCAGAAAAACCATCTGGGTTGCTTTTGAGCTTGGCAGTTCTATCTACGGGATATTTTTTTGTTTGAAAACTTTCTTCACAATGTCATATAATTGTATATGAAATCATTCCTCTTGTTAGGCCACACCCTGGCAAACTCTTGCAAAGAATATTGTCCTTATTTTGGGGGATAGGCAGCCTGTGCAAATATGGGCTGTGAGACTGCAAGAAGTTCAGCCACAGAAGGACTGTCAGCCCCTGCCAGCCTCAGAACCCACATGCAAGAGGACGAAAGTGAACCTTGCTGGGTGTAAGAATCAGGTGGCTTCACCAAGCATGGCTCAATGAAAGAACCCCTGAAGTAGTGTAAAACACATACTCGGCTATCAAAGTTTTTATATCGGCATAAGGGATGGACAGCTGCAATGACAGGTGAGCTGGTGGTCATTTCTCTTCACAAGAAGTGAAATGTCTTCCCATGAGACTCATGAGAAGAGAAGTCTTCCCTTCTCATGAGTCTATACTTTATATTATTACAGAATATTCTGCATTCTTTTCCTACCTATGAAACAATAGCTGCTAATTTCTCTTCCCTTTTCTTATGTTGAGTAAGCATACTGTGAGAATAGAGGTAGGATATCTATTCAGCAGCAGGGAACATATTGATCAAGTAAGAATACAATAACTTAAAATATTTTAAAGATTAGGCAAAAAGTTAAAATGACAAAAATAATCCCTCTCATAGAGAGACAACAGTATGGTAATTACCAGAGGGAAAGGAGGGTGGGGGGAGGTAAGAGGAGGTAAGGGGGGGTAAATAGTGATGAAAGGAGACTTGACTTGGGGTGGTGAACACACAATAGAGTGTACAGATGATATATTATATAATGGTACTCTTGAAACCCATATTATTTTATTAACCACAATTTATGTCACCCCAATAGCGTCAATAAAAAATAAATAAATAAAATATTCGCCTTTCCATGTTGCTCTCTTTTCCAGAAATTGAAGAGGTTAGGTGCGCATTATGTGCTTACATTTCTCTAAAATCTTCTGAATGATACTCCGAGGTAGCCATAAATGTCCCCTAGTTAACCCATCATTTTTGAAGCCAGAGAGAGCTGTATTTCAGTCCCACCTTCAATACTCACCAGCTGTGGGACCTTTACCTTTCTAAACCTCATTTTTGTACTTCATGGAATAAGGATGATGAAATCACTAAGATATTGGGACAATTAATGGAAACATAAATGTGTCATGACTAGTCCATAGTGAGTGCTCAGTGTTCTCACTGGAGGTGACAAGTGGACATCTGGTAAGTTTTGCTACTGTAAGTCATCGGAAGACTTGAAGTTTACTCTACTGAAAAGAATGGTAAGTCAGCATCATTTTACAGTGTGTGCTGAAGATTCCTTTTCTAACCAAGAGGAGGCACATCCATTACAGCTGGACCAGCTCCAGGGCCTGCAGGTGGGGAAAGCAGATTGCATTCCTGGTGCCTGCCCAGAGTGGAGGGGAGGGGTCTACTACCCTTCCTACAGTGACCCCCGGAAACCTCCCCAAAGCCACCAGCACCTCAAAAGATGCCCCACAAGTAAATAAGGAAAAAAACCTCTAAAAGCTACTCTCACGGCTACCGCCCTGAGGCATCTGGCAACAAAGACTATCCATCACTCCAATCTGAAAATATTCTTAACTCACAGACCTGGCACCAGGTGGCTTCTGAAGTCTCACAAAATGACCACCTCTGAGGGCCTTCCCAGCGCTAACTTAGAATTCTGCAAATAACCTGGAAAACAGGCCTCAGCCCTCCTCATCCCACCAAGGTGCAAGAGGAACCCCTGAAGTAGTGTAAAACACATATTCGGCTATCAAAGTTTTTATATCTCAAGTCACTTTGATTTCATTAAATGAAATCATTCAAAGGATATCTTGTAAGCTGGTATCTCAAACAAACAGACTAGCATGAAGCAGGAGTCATTTGAATTCTATGAGGTTTCCCTTGAAATAAGCTTTGTAGTAAAGGTTGCGATGCCGAGAAAAGATAAAAGGGAGCAGAGTTGCAGATGGAGCTCAGAATGACTTAAAAATCAAATATAATCATCAGATGTTAGGAGTTTAGCCAGATGAGCACACAGCAACATCTCAGTCCTCCCTTCTCTCATTAAAATTTCTGTTTCGTATACTCTGAAGGCTGATGTCAAGGGGTGAACAAGCACCAGGGGGCCTCGGGGGAAGGTTCAGAGGGCTCCCAGTCAAGGTTAGCGCTATCATTAGGCAGAACAGGCAGTAGCCTAGAGCTGTGAAATATTAGGAGCAATGAAAATACGTAGTGACTGGGTATTCTGTGACTGACTGCCGGCTTGCAGGCACCAACCTTTTCCATTCCACCTGGGGCAATAAAAGTCTTCATCTCCACCACTCAATTCAATCAGAGACATACAGTATTGATTTCCAACATTAAATTACATAGAGGGTTTTTTACTTTTGTTGTTGAATACAGATATTTCTCATTGTTTATAATGCATATGTCTTTCATGATAAAAAAAGAAAGAAAAAACCTAGAAGAAATTTGATGTACCTTGTTTCAGAAACCTTGAGCCCAGAAGTATTTTCAATACATAGATTTTATTAATTTAGCCTGAATAAAGACTTGCTGATTCCCTGAGACAAGACCAGATTTTAAAGGACTCTCTGTTGCAATTATTTAAAGACAAGAGTCATTATCTAAGGACTACCATTCTGTATGCTGGTGCAATAAAATAGGGAAGAGTTGCTCGCTGATCTACAAGGACCTACATACTTGATGACAATAATTCAAAAGCCCTTTCTAAACCACCCTCCATCCAACCAGGACATAAATGTACTATTGGGTGCCCAGGGAATGCCGATTCCTACAACTAGTAGACCACCCATTAGTGCACCCATACAATTCTGCCCGGGCCCCTGAGCTGGATTATTAGCAAGAGCCAGAGGTTCCTATTCCTAATCTAGTGATGCTAGTTGTTACTTTAATTATTAAAATGAATTAATATGAATACAAAGAGAAAAATATCTGTTTCCACAAAAACCATATTAAGTGTATTGAAAAGAGACAATAAAACATGCTTTCATATTAAATATGAGCAGGACAGCTATAAAGGATTGGGCAGGATATCATGAGAATTTAGAAAAACACTGATCTCAGGTTGCCTTGTTAGTTTCTATAATTCTCCCTTCAATTAAGAAGCTGAAGCTGAACATTGTAAAGATGCTGTATGGATGTCACTTGTGCCCAAGAGTCAATGAACAACATTAATCAGCAGGTCCAAACTCAAGGACCAGGTCTTTTTCTTTTTTTTTCTTTTAATCCTCCCCTGACGATATATTTATTGGTTTTTAGAGAGAGAGGAAGTTTGGGGGGCGGGGGAGAGGAAAACATCAATGTAAGAGATGCATTGATCAGCTGCCTACTGTACACGTCCCCACGAGGGATCGAACCCAAAATCTAGGTATGTGTCCTGACCAGAAATCAAACCTGAAACCCTTTGGTGTATAAGACAGCTGAGCCATCTGGTCAGGGCAATGGTGAAAGCTTGACTACTTCACAAGGCTGGTGAATCAGTGCATAATTATGAGTTTCAAGTTTAAATAAAACCTATAAGATATGTATAAGCTATTTTTATTATCCCCTTTTTTAACTGACTTTTTGATTGAGCAATCAACTAAGGGTTCAATTTTGTTCAAAGGAGAGGAACGTTATTATATTACATATGAAGATGGGATTTTGGGGGTATACTGAGGGAAGTTATCCTTTCCTTTAATGTCGGGGGCAGCCTCACTTTGAAAGACACCAGGTACTGTGTATATACTTGCTAGTGATCTTGCCAATAAGATGACATTAGCATCTGTTTCCAGCTCAGATAGCATACAATTCCCTTCTCTGCTAAGAGTTACTGTTTTTGTTCCTCTCCCAAAAGACACTATAAAAGTAAGATGTGATACTGTCTTGGAGTCATAAAAGAAATACTGGGGGATGGGGGCTTGAACCACTCCCAGATGAGACGTCACACGTTGAGGAGTAACAGAGCATATGATTTTTCACGCGTGAGGCTTCATCTTGCACAACAGCAAAGGGAAATCTCAGACAGGATCAGGAACACTGATTGTTGCTTTGATTTAATCTATTGTATCTTAGATGCTGGGAGATAAAATATGGCAACATGCTCCACTCTTTATCTTCATCCAGACAAGGTGTGACTATTTCTCTGTAGACAATCAGAGACTGTTAGGATATGGTTCTGAAGATGTCTGGCTATCGCAATGAAAAATGTCCCAGCTGCAAGTTGATTTCCAAATAGCCAGTCCTAATGGGCCACCTTTAATGGTTAAATGACTGAACCAAATCTTGTTATGTTGTAGTTCAGGTGACTGGAACAGGTCAATCTTATGTGACCTGATCCATTTATTCACCAAAGAAAAAGTTGATTGTTTATCCTAACATTTGGCCTGTGTCATATATATACTAGTAACACATCAGGAAAAAAATTGTTAAATAACATCATTTTATAACTTTTCCTGATAAATAAAATAAAATTTGATTATGATGAAGTTTATTGTATTCAGATTTGGAAATATCCATCTTCCTGCAAACACCTGCTAAACTGTGAATTCTAAAACAAAGTCTTATTTTTCATGAAACTCGACCACCAACTTACACCATACACCAATAAACTCACGATGGATAAAAGACTTAAATATAAGTCATGATACCATAAAAGTCCTGGAGGAGAACATAGGCAGGAAAATCTCAGATATTCCATGCAGCAATACTTTCACTGATATGTCCACTAGAGCCAGGGACATAAAGGAAAGAATAAACAAATGGGACTTCATCAAAATAAAAAGCTTCTGTGTGGCTTAGGAAAACATCAGCAAAATGAAAAGAGAACCAAACATATGGAAAAATATATTTGCCAATGATACCTCGGACAAGGGTTTGATCTCCAAAATATATAAAGAACTCATATGACTCCACTCCAGGAAGACAAACAACATAATTAAAAAATAAGCAAAAGACTTGAGCAGACACTTCTCCAAAGAGGACACACAGAGAGCCCAGAGACATATGAAAGGATGCTCAGCATCATTAGCCATCAGAGATGCAAATTAAAACCACAATGATATACCACTTCACACCAATGAGAATGGCCATCATAAACAAATGAACAAACAACAAGAGCTGCTAAGGTTGTGGAGAAAAGGGAACCCTAGTGCACTGTTGGTAGGAATGCAGACTGGTGCAGCCTCTGTGGAAAACAGTGTGGAAGTTCCTCAGAAAACTAAAAATGGAACTGCCTTTTGACCTGGCAATTCCACTTCTGGAATTATACCTTAAGAATCCTGAAACACCAGTTCAAAAGAACCCCAATGTTCATAGCAGCACAATTTACAATAGCCAAGTGTTGGAAGCAACCTAAGTTCCCATAAGTAAATACGTGGATCAACAAACTGTGGTACATTTACATAACGCAGCAGAAAGAAAGGAGCTCCTACCCTTCACAGCAGCATGGGTGGATCTGGAGAGCATTATGCTAAGTGAAATAAGGCAGGTGTTGAAAGACAAATACCATATGATCTCACCTACAAGTGGAACCTAATCAACAAAGCAAACAAGCAAGCAAAATATAACCAGAGACATTGAAAAGAACAAACTGACAGTAACCAGAGGGGAGAGGGGAGGAGATAATGGGGGAAGAAGGGGAAGGGTCATCAAGGAACATGTATAAAGGACACAGGGACAAAGCCAAAGGGGGGTAGGATCAAGTGTGGGAGGTGGGGGTGGGTGGGATGGGGGGACTGGTGGAAAGAAAATGGAGACAACTATACTTGAACAACAATAAAAAAATTAAATAAATAAAAATGAGTCTTATTTTTTTTTGCCTCCTCTCAAGACACATCCCCTCTTCTATCCCTATCATTCTCCTCATTCTATTTAATCAGCAATAAATAATGCAACCATTTTTCCTAACTTTACAGTCTTGGCCAAACTATACTCTCCCTGTAAATTCTAAGAAAGATCCACCCGGAAAGGTGAGCCATGTTGGAACCACACGTGGTCTTTTGCAGGATCCTGCCGCCAGACACAGTCATCTTTGTTTTTGCAGAATTCTAAGAGGAAATCTTAAAAAAACATGCTTGTACTACAGCTCACCGCGGAGAACTAGTAACCCCCTGGCCCCATCAATCCTTACTTACCAAAATGGAGGTGGTAGAGAAATAGCATATTGGCCACCTATTCATTTTTATTTTAAACTCAGAATTTTCCAGGAAAAAAACGTAATTCCAGTGGGAGCATTTCAAAGGGAAACCTGAAAGGTAAAGTTGTGCTATCAAAGTGAAGGAAAGAGAAAGGAGGAAAGACAGGGAGGAGGACGAAAGAAAAGGAGGAAGAAAAGGAGAGATGGAGAGAGGGAGAGAGGGGCCCATCTTCTATAAAGAAATTAAACACTATAAAAAATATGAAGAAAAAAGGAGGGGCCACTAACTAAATAACTATAGCTTTCTTGAGGTGATGACTTACAACATTCTCAGAGAAAACTCTAATAGTGCAGGAGAATGTAAAATAGTGGGAGTTATGAACTATCTCCCCCACACAAACCACTCCATTGACAGGAGATTTTTAAATATGTATTCAGTTAAAGCCAAGACCAGGGGCACCTCCAAAGTGCTGGAAGCGCTAGTCATCCTCTGATCCCTGCACAAATCCCCAAAAGGTGATCTATATTGCAATACGAATAAAGGTTTAAATGTTGGGTACCATGACATGCAATGTTCCTCAGATGCAGCATCACCAATTTAAAACAGTTCATACATGCAAATATACCTGCATTTGAATGCTAATTGAAGAAGTACTTATAGCAAAAAAGGGAAATACTATGAAAATTATTATCAATAGAAAAACAGTGAAAGAAATGGTGACACAGCTGTGTGATGGAATACTACACAGCCAGTTTTGGTTTAAAAAAGAAAGAAAAGAGAATTGTTGTGTGTGTTACAAATGCAGGAAAACAAGACAACAGCATTTATAGAACTACAGGTAATGTAATAATACAGGAAAGAGATGAAGACGTACACACCATATTTAACAATAAATACTCCTGATAGAGAATGAAAGCAGAAGGAACAAGGGATACTTTTTAATTCTGATTTGTGTAATTCAAAATGTGTGCAATTGTAAAAGTTGTTTTTTGTGATACACAGGTATTCCTTCTCAAATATAAACACGTAGATAGTTTGTGACAATAGTCCTGGGCACACTCTGTGTAGCAATTACAACTTTCAGCATCTCAAAGGTTTTTAGAATGGCACTTGAAGAACTCTAGACACAATAGGGGTTCCCTTTATAGAGTTAGTAAGCCCGAGCAGAGAGCAACACAAGAATTTGTGAGCACATCTAATCTCCCAGGGTCTCCAAGAGGAGAAGCTGCCTAAGACAATTACTGGAGTCTGTGGCCACGTCAGGCTATGCTAGCCTGTAAATATCAGAATCAAGAGCTAGAATATCAAAGATTGCATTTCCTAAGAATATACCACATGGAGGAGTTTTTAGAGACTAGCCCCAAAATATCTTGGAAAAATGCATTGCTTATTTAAATTAAAATTTGTGGATTTCGTAGGTAAAATAGAATATTCTCCAAAATAGTAAGAGAAACTGTACATACTGTCTTTAATAAATTTTTACCTTGCCTGTTCCTAAAATCATTTAAGATGATTAAAAGTAGTATGGTATATGTAGCAATATGTAATGGAGAACAAAATCTTCAGTCTTCAATTAAAAAGTCATTTGGAAAGAAGGTGAGTTTGAGAACACATTCTTAATATAAACAGCTGTTTCTGCTGTTGTTCCAATCTTCCGTTAATAAGGTAACTTCCGTAATTACCCCTGAAATATAGTATGATTATATGTCATATTTATCAATGGTCATGTATGTTGTCTCACAAAAACATCTACCTCCTTTCATAAATCAATTCTGAGGTAATTTCTATGTTATCAAACCTCTACTACATTAGTCCATTTCTTCTGCATACAATACTACATGTATTCATTCAACAATTTTTTTTGAGGACTTAACTATACTGTCTTCCAGGAGCTGGGACATGTGAAAATTCTTTGTTAATGTGGGAACTGCTATTAAACTATCAATGGCTGTTTTCAGTCTGAGCAACCACTTCCCTGCCTGCTGCCTCCTTCAAGCAGTTACTGGCTACTCTTGAGGCAGAAAAAAAGAAAACCTGATAAATTTCACCGAGATGATAGAGAAATCTCAGCCACTTCGCTGTTTTTCAGATTATCATGTAAGATTGTACCCGCAGTAAAGGCCGAGGACTCCTAGGTGGCCTAACAGAGTGAGGAATGTTGGTGAGGCAGCACCACCTAATGGCTGCCGGACAGAACCTGCGTCCTCTACCTTGGGAACGTGGCCGGCTATCCATCCCTTTTACTAGGTGGGTCTTAGGTATAGGCAGCGTAGGCAGTGACCCTGTTACGCGGTCAAGGTCAAAGAGGCCTATCACCTGAACCACTCCCTTAAATGCTGGTAGAAATGTGGACGGACACTGTCGGGCTCCTTTAGAATCAGTGGTAACCAATCAGCTTGCCCCCAAAAAGCCCATGAATTCAAGGCACCACAACTAATGCAGCCGCGTGTGTTCTGTTTAAAGGCACCCCTCTTTTTTCTTTATTTTTATTGTTGACACTATTACAGGTGTCCCCCTTCCATCCCCCCAGCCCCTACCCCCTTTCCCCTCTGGCCGTCACCACGCTGTTGTCTGTATTCACGAGTTATGCAGACATGTTCTTCCGCTGATGCCTTCACCTTCTTTCATCCAGCAAAGGAGAGAGGAAATAGAAACTTCCTAGACTAACCTCTGCTATAATTTAGCATTTGTCTGAAACAAGAACTTCAAGGAAAATTCAGGCTGAGGTTCTATTTCCAAAGATTCCCTTCAAAGGACCATAATGAGTTGAGGGATAATGTTCCCTCCATCCACATTACACATCGATCTAGAAGAAATGTCTTCTTCAACTCTTTCTACTGTAACCATGAGTTATTATCAACAATAATGGATATTTATGTACCAAAAATACAAAGCGGTGTTTTTACTGGGTAAACCCGTGAAAACTTCCAATTTTATTACTTCCACATTTGTTTTCTGGAAGAAAGTAAAGAATGACAAAATCTGATGAACACACCAAACTCCACCTCTCCCATCCTCTCCACTGCTGCTGAATCTGGTCTTTGTCTTCCAGACGTGATCTTTACATCTTTACCTCCTCACTCAAGCCCCCACCACTCTCGCTCCATTTTGTCAGACATACTTTCAAGATGCCGATTTTCTGGGACCCCGTCGTCCACCTCCACACTTCCCTTCCAATTTCTAATCTCACATTATTCCAGTCATCCATTTTGTTTTAATCCCCATTCTGAACACTAAGTGCGGTTGAGGGCAGAGGGGAGCCACATAACTGAGTGGATTGGATTGCAGTGTGTGTGTGTGTGTGTGTGTGTGTGTGTGTGTGTGTGTGTGTGATCTAATTCCACCTCACCTCGCTCGCAGCTCTGAGCAATTCTGTCAGATGTCTCCCCTGGCCCGTATGGAGCTTCCCCACCCTTCTCAAACACGCACAAACCCACAACCAAATACCTAGTTACCTGCTTCACTGAGACGATACATGACCTCCATCTGAACTTCCTCAGTTCTTCTCCCTGAAGCCTCAAATTTCCCTGCTTGCTGTTTTTCCTGTCATGCAACCAGAAGTGTCCTCTAAGGCTAATTTTTCCTGTAGGGTTTTAGTGCATTTCCTCCCTCCTCAGGTATTTAATCCATGGATCATTGTCTGTCTTCAGATCTTCCATCTATCCCTCGGGCATTGTCCATCCTGGATTTAAAAATACAACTTTTCCCTTGAATCTTTTTGCCCTCCAGATAAATTCCCATCCTGCTCCTCTTCTTTGCCAAACTTCTAGAAACAGTAGTTGGAACTCATCACCACACCCTTCCACCTCTTTAGCTCTCTACTCAATGACTATCAGGTTTTTCTGCCACTATCCAATAACATTCAAGCTCTCCAAGGTACCAATAACCTAACTAGCAAATCCAATGACTTTCCCTTGGGTCTCAACTTCTTCTATCATTTCTTAGAATTCAGCCTCGTTTACCATTCCCTGTGTGAAACTCCTTCCTACCTTGACTTCCAGAATGATAAACCCACCTTATTCTCCTTCCTCCCCAATCATTCATACCCACTGTCTCTGTTTTATTTTTCTTAGGGTTACCTCCAAGGTAATCATGTGCCCAGCATATGGGATACACCAGGGAACAGTACAAATAAAAGATCTCTGCCTCCACGAAGCTAACATTTTACATAAATAAGGTACATAAAATAAGATAGTAATTACACCAATTATTTCATGTTCTAGAAAGCAAAGCAGGTATGATTATTATCTCTATCATAAACATGAAGTAATAGATGTCCAAAGAGAGTAGATAATTTGCACAAGAACATGTAATCTGCATTGAGATTACTTCCATACTGAGCTCTGACTCCCAAACTCACACTTGTGTTCACTGTGTTTTACAAAATCTCTGGTGCTTAATGAAAGGCCTTTGGAAAAGGAATCCCCAGATAAAAAAATATTCTGTACAGGAGACCCTGAGTTTTCCCCCAAGCTTTGCCCCTCCATGCCAGACCCTGTGTCCCGGAATGGACATTTAATCAATATTGGTTAGATGAATGAATGAATGAATGAATGAGCAAGTCAATAAATAAATGATTTGCTGTGTGCTGAAGCTACACAGATACATGAGATATATCCCAGTCCTCAACTAGCAAGTTTAGCCCACTTACTGAATATGAACACATACAAAATTCAATATATTGAAAAATAAGTTCTTCATCTTATTTTTAAAAGTCTTGTCCACTTTCTTACCTCCTTTAAGTTCCCCCAGAGTCACTTGCACCTCCCTCTCCCCCATACCTCCTGAGTCCAAGGCCTCCTTCCCCTTCCCACTATCACCTTCCTCGATGATGACGTTACCAACTCTCATCTGAACAACTCCAGTATGATCTCCAGTGTGTCCTGCCCCACCCCCAATTCCTATGCATGTTACTCATTCTCCATTTGCCCCCAAAATTATCTTTCTGAAGTCTACATAACCACATGAACTTCTTTGCAAAATCATTGATTGCTTCCCACCTTCTTCTAACCTGGCAGTCAAAGCCATCCGCTCTCAAGGCTTGGCTTCCATTTCTGATATTCCCTAAACCACACTCTCTGGTCTTAACCTGACCTCCACGCACTTGCCTCAGTCTCTTTAGTCTAGTCTCTGCTCTGGAGAAGGCACTGCTGTCTCCAGCCTCTGCGCCTATGTCTAGGCTGTTCTCGCCTCCTGAAATGCCCTTTCCCCAGTCTATGTCTGTACTATATCTCCTCCAAGGCCCGACTCAAATCTCTTTTTTCTTCAGATGTCTCCAAAGTTGGAAACATCACTCCTCCCTTTGCTTCTCTTAATGAAATTCATCCACAGCTTTTATTAAAGGTCATTGGGTAGTATTTCTCACATTAGAATAATTCTTATCTATCGCCCTTGTGGTGTTTTGAGATTGTAGACTCTGTCTAACTCATCCTTGTAAACCCCATAGTACTCAGCCCCATGGTGGCTGATAGGCTTGGGAGTAAAATATTTTGTCTATAAGTAAAATGAGCATAGCATGGTGCTAATGAGGAATGACTGAAGTAAAACCAGATTTCAAAAAGAAGACATGAAACAGCTTTGGGTGAAGAAATGCTAGACCTCTAATTATCACTGTGTCTCCATCTCATCAGTCTCCCAGCAATTGCACTTTCGTCCAGGAAACCCCTGTAATTTCTCCGCAAATACAAAGCCATGTTCACAGGGAAGACTGGTGAGAGGAATTTACCACTCAAGCTTAATTCATCATCACTACTATAAATACAACTCAACATGCATGCCCTGCAGACAGTGGGTCAATAACATCAACACTCACATGAAGGATGACCCTAGCAAAGGACAGACTAAGCTGGAAAACTACAAACACAAACTTTCAACTTGTCCAGAGCCAGTTTTTGAGCCATCGCAGAAGATGGCCCCTTGATGACTAGAAGACATTGGGACAGGGGGTAGAAAAAGGGGAATTGCAACTTTAAGGGGACTGAGAGAAAGGGGAGGACCCACTCCCATCAGCTGGTCACCAGCCAGGGACTTTTCATATTCTTCAACCTGATGTGTGCTGCCTAGGTGCTGATGAGACACCTTCACACCTTCCTGACTTGACCTGTAATTTCTTCATCCCATCCCTGATCACCCTCTGGTGGTCAGTCTGCTCCTTTCCTGATCAACTCATGTGTTAGTTTGCTAGGGCTGCCATAACAAAGACTGGGTGGCCTAAATGACAGAAATTGATTTTCTGTTAGTTTGGGGGCAGAAGTCCAAGATCAATGTATCTGCAGGGCTATTTCTTCTGAGGCCTCTCTCTTTGGCTTGTAGATAGCTTCCTTATTTCTTTGTCTTCATGTCATCTTTCCCCTGTCTTGTCTGTATGTTAATCTCTTCTTCTCAGAAGGATACAAGTCATATTGGATAAGGATTCAACCTAATGACCTCATTTTCACATAATTACATCTTTAAAAATACTATGTCCAAATACAGTCAAATTCTGAGGTCCTGGAGGTTAGAACTTTAACATATGAATTTGGAGGGGACACAATTCAGCCCATAAGAGTTCATAAAATGGTGTATCCCCCTCTGACCTCTGACTCTGTCTATTATTCATCTCTCTGATAGGAATAGAGGAATTAATAGCCTTGATCCCAATTCCTGAAACCTCTATAGTTTATCAGCCTAGCAGTGAAAAGAAACTAGAAAAGATGATCCTAGAGAAAAGACTTCCAAAAACAGTATGTATATGCCTGATGTGTTCTCTCTATGTGACCAACTGGGGTTGGCTGTAGCCACAGGATATGAGAAAACGTGGTAATACTGGGTTGTCACTCTACAAAAGACACGTTAAAGAATGAACCACAGGTCCTGCTTGCTGGATGCCCTGGCACTGGCATCAGCACGTTCCTTGAACTCACAGTCGCCAACCAGTCATCATGGATCATCTCTGAGGCTTTATACAATCAAACCTAGCCCCCAGAAGAACCTCATCATAAAGCTCCTAATGCCAAGATCAGGTCCCTTTTATCCTATATTTTACCTAATGTCCAGGTCCAACCTTGCCCAAACTAATAATTTTACTGCACAATTACTGATGCCATGTTAAAATGGTTTATCAAAAGGGTTAACAAAACCTTCCTGAGCAAGAATCCAGCTAATCAAAATTAGGATCAAATTTTTGTACAAATTAGTTTTTACAAAAAAATTCAAAGGGCAATAAAAACTAGGAGATATTGAAGTTTTTAAAAAATAAACTTCTAGAGACTGTCTCAAGATCAATCCACATTTAGCCCAATTTCCTTCAGCTTCTCCATGTAAAATATTGTACAGTGAGAATTCATACTCTGATAACCCTGAGGCACTATAAAATTCTTAATCATCAAAAATGCAATTATGCTCAGTATACTGTAATTACTAAGAAAAGAAAGTGTACTCCTACATTTCATAAAATTTTTTCTAAAGCAAGGAAATGGTAGGGTATGTGTGTTGAAGAGAGTTTCTAATTAACATTCAATTAATCAGAAATTCAAGTAACCAGAAAACTCCATTTCTTAAACATTCCATGAGCACTTGCTATGTGCCAAGCATTGAATTACTTTCCTTTAGAAAACTGCAAGAAAGGCCATTTCCTAATTGACAGAAGGAACACTTTTCTGGAAATATGATTTAACAAATGACTTCACTCTGGATTTGCATATCAAGGGAGGTCATGTGTAAATATACAAAGCTTAGAAAATTTTTAGATATTTTAAGCATCTAAATATGAATGAAATAGCAATAATAGTTTTCGAATCTGATCTTATGAAACTATTAAATGTTTTTTTTCCTGCCATAGGAATGTTTTAACTATAACGTAGAAACTCAATAGGAATAGATATTTTGTGGTGCAAGTGACTGAAAATTCAACTCAGATTGATTTCATAAAAGAACGTTGTTGAGTTGTAGCTGAAAAAGCCAGATGAAGCTATGGTGAAATTGGATCCAGTGACTGGAAAGAGATTGCCAAGAGCCAAGTTTGCTCTGTCTCTCCCTGGTACTGACTTCCTCCTAAAGTTGCCACATTCCAGTTGTCACATCTTCATGTCTTAATGTCCAGAGGAAGAAAGTTCTCCTCTTACAGCACTTGAGAAGTGTTGCGCTTTTCTTTCCCAGAAACTCCAGCAAATGTTTCCTCAGGTCTCTTGGGTCTTGACAGGTTTAAAGGTCCTTCACTGAAGCAATGACAGTGGCCAGGAGACATGGGAGAAATCTGAGAACATAGGTGAATCAGGGGCTACCCTGGAAAGAGGGGCAAGTTTAATCCTACCCATAAAAATGAGGGAATATGGTTTCCAGAGGAAATCCTGGGGGCTTTTAGAAAGGGGAAAGGGAGAGTGGCGGCTAAAACACAAGCACATAAATATCTAACTGGACCCACAAATGCAAAGCAAACTGAGGATTTTGCTTTTATTTCCCAGTCTTCGACCAGGTCAACAGCAATTTTCCTGTCAGTAGTTTTTGACACTTTTATTTAAAGGAACTTTCAGAGTGCAGGGTGGGAGGATGGAGATAGCAACCTAAAGCTGCCCACATTCCACTAAAACTTTGGCATACCATGTCAAAACGTCAGACATCCTGAGCGTAATTCTCAGTTGGCTTTTTGGAAAAATAGGAACTAGTGGACAGTCTCTGAATATAAAGATGAAGCCTTCCCAGTAATAATAGAATAACAGTAGCTGACATTGGGTGTGTGCTTGCTATATTCCAAGGACTATTCAAAGCTCATCACATGCACTGAATCATTTAATCCTCACTAGACTCTAGGAAGTTGATCCTGTGATTAACCCCATGTTACATATGAAGCAGAAAGAGGCTAAGTAACTTACCCAATATGACACTATTAAGCGGTGGAAAGGGCATTATTTGAACTCAGAGGAAGAAGAAGTCATGACTGAAGGGGCCAGGGTTTTATTCTAGAGTATATTTCCCCGCTGGTGGCAGAAATACTTTGGGGTCTGATCGTGCTGTCACTTAAATCTACTCCAATCCAGCTTCAGGGAATGTATTCCAGGTTCCCAGAGTGAGGGCACTATAAAAATCCTGAAAGTCCAGGTCAGCCTCCTGGAGCCCAGCAAGAGCACCATCAGCAACAAGAGTGACAGGTCACAAAGCATGGATGAGAGCAGAGGGGTCAATGTGGGCAGCTGAGAAGTCTCTTCCTGGAGAAAGAAATGGCATAAGGAATGCCAGCTGAAAGGAGACCACAGTGGCCTCCAAGGAGAAGGGCTGTGCAGCCAGAAAATGGCAGGGAGAGGGCAGGCCTTCGGGGACTTGGGCCCTGCCTGAGATGCTGCTGGTAGAAAACCTGGAACCCTCATTATTGTTAATTGCACTTTGGAATTTGTCCCTCTAGCCAGATGACCTGGGAAAGTAAAGGTTACAAATTATAGGACATGATTAAAGGAAAAAGTGTTACATTGGCAGATGCTGAGAGTCCTAGTCATCAGCGTGATTTCATTTTTTAACAATTCTACTTTTGCCCCGTGTTGGAAAGCACGGATGAGATTCTAGAATAGCAATTGTTACAAAGCACAGCATCCCATTAGATTATTGCTGTTGACTCACAGCAGATATAGCAAATACCAAAAATAGAGACTTCAGTCCAAATGGAGTGCGGGTTTTGACATGCACAGTGTAGCAGCCCAGCTAAAGCCACAGGGAGTGACAGCCAGACACCACAGGGGCGGTGGGGGCAAGGGTGGGAGGGAACAGGGTGAGTGGGAGGGAAGGGGGACAAAGAGAATCTGAAGGACAGATTGCTGCAGCTAAAGACCAAATGTTAAAGCCGAGAGTGTCAGAGGCTCATAAAAACTCCTCCTGCTCTATTCCACACACACCATCTTCTGCAACCTTAAGTGGTTAAAGAAAGGTCAAAGACAGGGAATTTCTGCCTTACTGGAGGAGCCTGCCTCCGTCCACCCAGAATGATCGGTGGCTGCAGTGTGCCACCTAATGGTGACACCAGTTGCTTCTCATTTAAGCGCATGGTTGCACTTTTTAAAAGTCTTCTCTCTAATTTAAATGGAAGGATAAGCGTATGAATAGCTTTGTCACAGTTACAAACAGTAGCTTTGTTTTAATTTTCTATAGCTCTGAGGAGGACCGCGAGTGTGCTTCTAAATGTTATAGTTCAGATGATATACCAACGACGTGATGACAGCTTAAAAAAGTGTGCAATCATTACTATGCTGAATTAATATAAAAACCAAAACAGGCTAGCTGGGCTCAGTTTACTGCTTTGCTTCAAGCCCAAGAATTTCAGCCTAAATTTCCTGGCACCTTCATTTTCTCTGCCAATCTTACATTTTAACTATTAACTGGTGGCCTGCAGAGTTTTAAAACTAAACTCGTAAGCAAACAGTTCTTCCCTAAGAAATGCATCTCCATCGTTCTCTCTGGCCACTTATCTCTTCTTGACATTTTATGCCCACATCTGATCAAGATACAGTCTTTGAGGGCTGTGTCTTTGAGCACCTGTCCTCACTCAGATCTGATGTCACAGGGGTGAGTTGTGAAGAAATTTCTACCACATTTACAATCAGAGTAGAATTACCAGAAGAGAAAAGGGCTAAAAACCCCAATACTAAATAAGGAAAAGTAATCAAGGGTGGGTCTGCCTAAATCTCAGATAAATGTAGCATTGGCAGAATAGAAAAAGCTGTATTACCAGTAGTCTGTGGTTCTGCAGCTCCACCCCTTGGCAGGTGTTGAAAGCAGATGATTTTTTTTTAACATTAGATGTGTGTGTGTGAGTGAGAGAGAGAGAGGAGAGAGAGAGAGAGAGAGAGAGAGAGAGAATGAGCAAATTTAAGTGATGGGAGAGGAATGATGAATAACAGGATAGTGAAGCTGTGTGGGGGCTTGGAGAGTTTTTTTGGCAAAGGGATCAGCGTAACAAAATTGTGAAAGAGACATAATGATTTTTTTCATGTAATTTTCTGACTACTACAGTGACATTAAATTTAGTGCCTCAAAATGGTAAGACGATGCAGTCAAAAGATGCTAAAATCAAGATGCCACTTGACTGTAAATTGGCTTTTCATCCTCAGACTTCAGCTCTCTCTTGCCACACTGGTAAAGGCTGAATGTTCAGAAGACTACCAATCACGTTTTAGATTCCAAATGTTTTGTAAACTAAGCAAAGCATCCAACATGTGCAAGATCCACAATGACATCACGCAACTGTCTTATTAACACATTTATATGCAATATCCCTAAAGGCTGAAGAAATGATATTTAAGAAAAGTAATGCCTTGGTTGAAAATAATGATGGGTGTTTCCAATAAATAAGTAACTAAGGCCAGTAGGGGCAGGGGAGTGCCAGGTGCTGTGTGATGACTTCTGCCTGCAGGTGAGCGCAGCCCCCATTGTATTTGTTACCCATCCTCCAGAGACAGCACTCGGCTGCTACCCCTGCAGAAACCCAGAAGCTCTATCAGCAAGGAAGCGCTGTGAGGGTGGTCCCACCACTGGGTGTTTCCACAAGCTGTAGCTTATGTTCCTGTCATTCCAGATATTCAAAGTAAACTGATGGAGACAAAGATGTTTTTCCATGAGCTCAGGAAACCTTGTCCATTGCACTGGGCTTACAGCTCATTAGGCTACAATCTGGACTTCCTTGGGACACTATTTCACAAATTTTTGAGAATTTTAAGAATTATAAATTGCTTCAAAGTTTGTTGGAAATATTTACCTTTTCAATCCTTCATTGTTTGAAGCTTAGATATTAGGCCTTTTTTCTACTTGATAAACTCATTATAATTCGAGTCATAAAATGTTTTTGTGATGGAGAGTGGTAATGGCAACTCCAGGGAAAGAGTCCATTGAAATATCAAAACCTCCATGAGGAATTAGCAGTTTGGGGGCCTATGTTACCTCCCCAGTCTCCTATATATCTTCAATGGAGGGTGGGGCTCACACCTTCCTCTTGACATAGAAGATTGCCCTTTGATTGCAGATCTTAGATCTTTAAATTTTTTTTAAATATTTTTTTTAAATATCTAAAATTCATAGTCTAGGAAATAACACAAGAAAACCCTTCGGAGGCTGCTCTCACCCATTCACCTCCCATTCATTCACATTCGTTGAATGTGTTGAATCCACCAATCCACTCACCTCCTCCCTATAGGAAGATGCTCACAACATGTAAATAAATGGGCCTCAACTCTAGCTGCACATTTAAATCACCTGGCGCTTTCACAAACTATTGGTGCTTGCTCCTGTCCCCGAGGAATGTTTGTGAGATAATGTAAGTAAAAAGTCAATGTGCTAAAGGAAAAAATCTCAATTTTATTTAATATACATATGATTTAAAAAGAGATATAGGTATAGGTATATATGCTAAAAATATCTCTTAATTACTCTGGATGGTAAGATTATTTTTTAATTGTCTTTCTTATTTTTTTGAACCTCTAATTTTTCTATATAAAGCAGGCACTATCATTATAATCCCCAAACAAACAATAATGTATTGTTTCTAAAAAAAATAAAGAGATGTGAGATATATAACAATGGAATATTACTTATAAAAAGGAATGAAATTTTGCCACTTGTGACAACACGGATAGATCAGGAGGGTACTGTGCTGAGTGAAATAGACAGAGAAAGGCAAATACCATATGATTTCACTCATATGTGGAATCTGAAAAACAAAACAGAATAACAAGTAAAACCAGAAATAGACTCACAGATACAGAGAACAAATTGGTGGTTGCCAGAGGGACAGGGGGTGAAAGGATGAGCATAAGAGGCAAAGGGGATCAAGAGGTAGAAACTTTCCGTTATAAAATAGCTAAGTCACAGGGAACCAGCAAACTGCACAGAAGAAAACAGCCGATTATACTCTAACAACACCGTACAGAGACAAAAGGTAACTAGACTTCCTGTGGTGATTGCTTCATAACGTACACAAATATCATATCACTATGTTGTACACCTGAAATTAATATAATGTTGTAAGTCAACTATACTTCATAAAAACATAATAAGTGTTTAATAATGAAATAAATTGTTGTTCTTATTAAACATCATGGTAAACATCACAGTTCTCATTAAACATCATATTAAACATAATGCTCTCATTTGGCATTTTCCCACATCATACTGTTACCAAGTCATATTCACTCAGGAAAGTTTAAAGAGATTCTTTTGTGTTTAAATGATGTCTTTATAAAATTATCATTTCTTTGTGCATATTTAAGCTCTTAGAACTATCTTGTAAGTTGGAGTACAGTCACTCCAGCTGAGGTCCCTGGTTGTTATGACAATGTATTTCTTATCTCTGTTACCCTGTGATCTCATCACTTCGGCATTTGGCAGCATCTTGCTTGAATTGTTTGAGCAGTGATGCAGAGAAGCTTTGAACATTCTTGCCTTTATATAATATTCCTTAGTAAAGAGCTACTGCTTTGCAATATGCCATTTGAAGAAAGTTCAGAGGAGGGAAGATAAATAATTCATAAAAAATAACAAGAGAACCAAGTTGCCTAGGTAGATCTGAGCATAAACACATATTCCACAGCTGAGTGGTAAATAAGATTTGAGTAACATAGTTGGTGTGTGTTGTAGCTTAGAAGCAGGCCCAGGTTTATCCTTTGAAATATAGAGAAAAATATTGTTACCAACCCATTGTTCATGTATTTATTCATTCGTGAAGCATTTAAAGAACCCCTCTTCTGCACAAATAGAGGATACCAAAAAAAAGCACAATGCTCACTTTGCTGAAAAAAGGTAACATTTGGGGGCGGGGTAGAAGGTTCAGGGAGTTGTCACCAGGAAGTTGCTGCCTAGCCAAAGATGACATTTTTTAGCCACCCCTTGAATCCAGAGATGGCCACATGATACTCACCACTGAAATGCAAATGAGTATGGTATGTGTCCCTTTCAGATAAGTGTTTTTAAGTCAGTGTGTCTTCTATGTGCTTTCCTCTTCCACCTGCTGGAAGCTAAATTGTCTAGGCCCAAGATGAGGGCCGAGCCCCACAAACAAAAGGAACATGGGTCCCATGCCATGGTGGTTTTAAAATAAGTCCACAGATTCTTTGATACTCTCCTTTTGAAAGTTGTAGCTTAATCCCTACTCCCATGAGTGTAGTTAGAATTAACAACTTGCTTTTAATACATAAAATGCAGAAATAACGACAGAGTGTGACTTCTGAGGGTAGGTCAGAAAAGACAGCCTCTATCTTGCTCTCAGTTGGGTCTCACGCTCCTAGAAAGCCAACTGCTCTACCATGAGGATACTCCATGGACAGGAGCACATGGCAAGGTGTTGTAAGTTGCCTTGGAAGTGGATCTACCAGCCCCAGTAGAGACTTCAGGTGATTATAGCCCCATCCAAACAGCTTGACTGCAACCTCCTGAGAAATCTTAAAGACAGAATCACCCAGATAAACCTCTCCTGAATCCTTGACCCATAGTAATTGTGACAAAACAAGTATTTTTTAAGCAAGTTTGGGGCTAATTTGTTATGCAACAATAGATAATGAATAGATAAAATAGATAGATAAAACAAAAGTAGATTGATAAAACTAATAATGTCCTTGAATCAATGTGTAGAGAATAGCCTCTAACCAACCAGGAATACCACATTGGGCTGTCATGTTAAGTCACTAAAACTCAGAGGTTGGTTTGCTGGACAAACTAGCATATCCTTAGCTAATACAAGAAGGTTACATATGTTCACATGCAATCTCCCATGTACCACAATGTTTAGTACTTTTAGGTATTCAATTAACATTTATTAAACTAATGCATTATTATATGAAAAAAAGCCTGGAATGAAACTCAGACAACTTTCAATACAAAAGAATCGGCTTCTAATTTCTAGGGCCATTGGTGAAAGTGACGTGAGCAGAGCTACATCTGACCCTGGTGTGTAAGATGACGACAGTGAGGAGAAAGTAAAAACACTGAGAATATTAGAAGACCACTGAAGTAAGCTGTGATAGGTCGTGAGAGCCATCCTCCCAGAGTGGAAAGAAGGAACCGGTGTGAGAAATGCAGGCCTGGCTTAGGCCCTGTCCTCGGTTTCCCAGGCCGATGGCAGCTTTGTCTCGGGCAGTCCATACTATTTCTCTGTATGACCAAATTCTGTGGGCATGGAAGAGATTTTCTTCTACATAAACTTAAACCAGGAGATATAAAGGCATTTGCTTTGGTCTCATTAGCATCACATTCTAACACACTGAACTAAGCAGTGTTTCAGAGAGACCACACCTACAGCTTAGGCTAGCCTAATAAAAGGAAACCAAATATCATTGCCAAGCCCCAAAGCATCAGCTGTTTCTGAAGCAAACCAATGGATCCCAGGGAGTAGGAACTTGATAGAATATACCATATTGTTCTGAGAAATTCCACCTTACATTTGGCCACGCTCGTAGAGGTGATCTGTTCTCCTCAAATAAGCCAGCTGTTCAGTCCTGTAGAAAAATGGGCCAGCAACAGGCAAGACAAGAGAAGTCATCTCAGGGTTCAAGGAATCCTCATACATTTTCAAACAAAGACCCTCTCTTAGATATTCTCAGGTCTGCCTCTGGCTTTCCTTTCCAGATCTTTCTCTCTTCTGTGCTGCCTTTGCTTACTCTTTTGTGACCGTTCCCTAGGCTGAAACTCTTCCTAAAACTTTGGTCTTCCTAGAAGCTGGACTGATTTCATCCAGCGAGGCTTCCTTCCCTGTTTCTGTCATACAGAATTGCTCACCATGCCCCTTTCATCTCTCTCTTAGGGGCAGAAGCCACCTGGGGCCCACACTCCGGGCTCCTCTGCAGAAGGAGATGAGTAAGTTGCTGGTATATTTCAGCTTGCTTTGTTATAAACAACTCTAGGCACTACAAAGTGTGTGTTATTAATATGCATATGTAGTATCTTTGAGGCAGAGCTGCCTGTAAGGTGTATTTTCAGCAGGACATTTTCCCACGTGAGGTGGGAAACAACAGTGAATCATATGTGTAGGAGGGAAAAGCCTGTGGGGTATGTACAGTGCTCACTCCCTTTGTGTCTCGCTTCCCTCTCCCCCACGCCCCCTCCCACCCACTTTATTAATGGTTTCTGCAATTACTGGTAACATTGTTTTGCCAGCAAAGAAAAATCAGTGACTGTCTGACAGATTGTCAGAAGGGGA